>JAVKLA010000014.1:25277828-25289463 GCA_034782735.1 Sagittarius serpentarius | reverse complement strand
CCCCCCCCCCCCCCCCCCCCCGCACTGACCTCCCCTGTGAGGCAAAGGAGAAGCAACTACTCTGAGTAGTAGTTGCTGGGTCAATGCCCGAAGCCAGGGGAGCGCAGGAGCCTCCCAGCTGGGGCCCAGAGCACTGGCGCAGGCAGGGAGAGACCCCAGTGCTGGGACTGACAGAGCACGGCTGGAAGAGGCAAATTTTCCCACTAACTTCTCAGTCCTCCCCTAGGCTTAACGGGGAGGAAAGAAGATGATCATTGATGTACAGCGACGGGAGCCACTGGGAATGGAGGGCTTTTTGCTCAGTCTTTGTGCTGAAGTGCTCAGCCTTACACTGCAAAGACAAACAGCAGCAAGATTGCTCTCAGTAACCCAGACAAGAACATTTTAGTGCGTAATTATGGATGAGATGCAAGAGGACGAAAAAAGAGGAAAAACATCTGTTCACATAGAGTTTATTGCCGTTCACTTAAGAGGCCCATTAAATGCTAGAAAAAGCTATTTATCCTTCTGTTTGAGGCAATTATCCTGCTGCAAATCTCTGTGGCAATTTGCCCCGTGATTATTCCTGGAGTGCTGACACTGTGCAGATACGCTCATGGCACGGAAAAAAGGCACGGACCTTGCCCACCAAGGCTTGAGGGATTTTCAGAAGCGGGGTAGCCAGTGCTTCTCAAAGTTTTTAACTTACACTTTACCTCTGTGGAGAAGCAAATTGTTTCTTGGAGTCTTTGCCTGGACTTCAGGTGCCTCAGCCCTTTCAAAAATCAAAAGGAGCTTTTTCATTCAAAGCACTCCTAAAAGTGGGATTGCTCTTCTTGTAGCCTCTGTCTCAGCAATATGGGGTGTGAAGAGCCCAAATCCAGCTCCTTGCATGCTCAGAGACCAGCTGTTCGACCGACCAGGGGACCGCTCAGCTCACCAGGCGGCAAGGCGTGCGGGGAGGGGAGGCTTCATTTCCTCGAAGCCCACCCCTGCACCTGTTTGGCAAGGAGGACAGCAAGCGCGAGGCTCCCTCCATGGCTCTAGTGCATTCCCTGATGGAAGGGTTGTTTTCCAGACCTTCACTTTAGCCAAAAAGCAACGGGAGGTGCAGATGCAGGTGCTTTCAGAAACACCTGCAGCTGGCTCGGTTGCTTAATTCTCTGGTGACAGAGAAAATAAACAAGCCTCCCCTCCCCTGTTTGGCTCAGAAATACAAGTAAAGGCTAGTGTAAGGCTTGGATATCAGCTGGTTGACTGAGACTTTGCAGAAGCTAACTACAAAGGCAGCAGAGGTGATGGTGACAGGAGCACAGCATGTGGTGCACGAGGTGCACACCTCTTACAACGTGAGAAATATATTGTCCCCATGGTAGATAGTGGACATGAACAGGAACAGAGGAAAGCAATGCGGGACAGTGCTCTCCTAATGCTGGCTGCTGTCAGTGGCATGAGACAGTCTCAAAGGAGGAAAAACAAAACACAGGAAAAAGATTCCCTTGAAACTTCTTTTACGTTTGGAAATGCCATTTTTATGAAGTTGTTCACTTTCAGAAAAGTTTCTTCTGACTTTCTTTTCTCCCCAGCTGCTCCCTTCCCCCGTAAGGCTGAGTTTTGACTCATCTCCACTTTTCCTTCCCCAAACTATGTAACTTTGACTTCTTCATTGAGAAAAACATACGTGTGTGGGGAAAATTCCCAGAAAGAAAACAGACAATTTCAGATCAGCCTTAAACCAGCGACAGTTTCTAACACCTAGGCACCCAGAGTGGTGTGTGAGCTCGCCAGGAGCCGGGCCAGGCAGTGGGTGCACGGGCCAGGCTGCACCCCGCAGAGACCCCCCGTGGGATGTCTGGCCCAGGCACAGCTCAAGGGGCTGGGGTACCCCAAGTCCCTGCAACACAAGGAACCGAGGACACTTGGCTCCCCGAGACAGTGGTTTCCCCTCCAGCCTTTTGGTGGGGGAAAAGCTCTGGGACGTGCTGCTATTGCAACACCTTTGCCTAGGATTATAATCCCTTATTTTTAACAACAGCTTCTGGTGTGCTGCTACCTTCACATTCCTATTTCCTCAGCGTATTTTTTTTTTTTAAGCATTCCCCATGGCATTTTACGGCCCTAACTGATTCACGATCGTGTCTTAAGTCCTACTGCAGCACCCAAGACCTCCAAGCCTCATAGGTACGTGGGAGCCCAACAGGCACCCACATTTCCACCGAGTTCAGCATCGCTGCGTCTGCTCTTTGAGATGGAGTCTGTGGGGTTCTTCCAGTAACTGCTTGATCCAACATCTCCCTCTGGTGGAAGACAGGGAATAAAGCCGGGTAAAACAAAGCCGCGTACAACATACACGTTGATTTAAGGTAGCTGTGAAAACAATACAAATCTCGGTCCAGCCCATGGTTTTCTCTCTCGTTACTACATTTATTCGAAAAGAATTTGAATGTATCAGGCTGAAGTTTATCTCAAATAGTATTTGGCTGGAAAAGGATTGTAATTAATGATGAATGCCAATTTTCCTGTATTTTTTCAGAAATTTGGTGAAGTTGTTTTAAATATAGGCAAAAGCCTACATCGAGACAATATGTCTTTATGGCTTTGTTCCTGCAAAGAAAATCAACAAAATTCCCTGTTGCAGAAAACTATTATTTTGTGCTCAAGCTCTAAAAATCATCAGACATCCCATTTGCTGCCTGCAATCACAAGGGTTGGTATATATGTCTCAAAATATAATCACTCCCTTTCTATGCCACAATTACACTTTTGAAGTTCCCTGTGAGTGTGACAGACCGGTTGCCCTCTCCCAGGAGCGCCTATTCAACGTAGATCAGAAAGTGCAGATAAGAAGGAAATATTCAAGTATGGTCCAGTTAACTTTTGTCCGGACACACACGGGCTTAAGGAATGGCACAACGATAAAACACTTTGCACAGGTGACAGCTACGGTTTTCTTTAAGGGTGCCTTTCATCAGCATGGAAAGTCGTGGAGGTTTAATGACCTTCCACTGTTAATCCTCTCCCACGTGCGAGTGTTTCCCTGACACTTGCTCTGTGTTTCCAGATGAAGACCACGGAGCCAATGCAACAGCAGAGACAGATTTAGGATCAAAACGAAGTTTTGCAAATTCCTCAGCTGCCAGCTCAGCTCCAGCTGGAGCTGGAGAGTTAACACAGGCCACATCTCTGCTTCAGCTCCTGGCAAGGGTCTTGGGTGAGGAGCAGAAACTCAGGGGTGGCTGATGAGATATTGCCAGAGACTGACTGACCCCCAAGGCTGGGCAGCTGAAGCAAGAGAGGACTCATCTCTGCAAACTTCAGCTGCCTAAAAGCTGAGCGGTCAGTGAGCCAGCTTGCAGGCATCGAAATGTTGTGACTCCCCTTTGTGGGCAGGTGTAGAGTTGGCACAGGGCAGCGTCACTACGTATCTATGGGTATATTTTAGAATATTTAAATTTTCCATGCCTAGGGAGAAAAATGAGGGAGGGATGTGCAATTATTCCCAAAATACTAGGACATATTCTTGGCAAATTGAAAGCTTCTGGAACAAAAAGCTGATGCTCCTGAGTAGGATGCTCAGCCTTTGCGTGGCATGACCTTAGAGGGGCAGAAAGCCTCTGTGAGAAAGAGTAAGATTTAAAAAGGCATTTCAAGCTAGAGACTGGGGGAAAACGAGCAGGCAGAGAGGAGCAGGGGTTCATGACAGCATGTCCTCGAAGGTGCCATTTTGACCTCTTTATAACCACAGGTGAGCAGGAAACGGCAAGGTACGATCTGGACAAATAAAGCCTCTTTTAACAGGGCACAGGAGCTGGAGCAATCAGGCTGAATGTATTCTTGTTTCTATTTGCTGTAAGTTTGAAAATAAGATACGGGTCTAAAATGCTTGATTTTTATATAAGGGTATTGAAATATCAGAGAAATTCCAGAAGAAAGACAATTACTGGCTCATTATAATAGCATGAGAAAAATGACATGGGAAAGAACCAAAATAGATCCTGTGAGAATGAGGAAAAGGGCATAAACTCTGCAAATTAAAAGCAGAAACAGAAAGGCAGACTAAAAAAGATTTTGAGGAAATAACTTACTCATAGACAAAAAGTTTCCTCTACCCCAGCAGGAGCCGGGAGCCTGCCGGCGGGTTCTGCCGGTGACCAGGGTATGCAGTCGGCAGAGGGTCAGGGTGGCAAAGGAGTTTGGGAGGAAACAAGCCCTAACACAACAGTGAAACAGATTACTGGTGTCTGCGTTCGGTGCAGAAAAGCTTAGAGAAACTCCCATGGCAGAGCCATTTGTTGAGGGGATAATGCAGAGAAGCTGCCTCAGATTGAAGGGCCGCTAGGTGAGGTTTTAGAACAAATAGATGCAAGGGATAGTAACAAATTCATGAGAAGCAGATGTTGCTCGCTTGTGGGTTTCTAAGGAACACTAACGGGAAATCGTTGCACTATTAGGGCTGGTGTATAACCTTTTACTTAAAACAGCCAAAGAGAAAAGAGGATGGCATAGGACACTGTTCTCTTTGAAGTGCTGTGAATCTAGATCTAGAGAAATGCAAACCACTAAACCTGACACCCGTAGCAGGCAAACGGTAAAAGCCACGGTAATAGAATAGTTGCAAGGACAGATACGGACTAAGAGGGAAGAATCGGCAGAGCTTTGCGGTGAGGAGCTATGAAACTGTTCTTCACCAGCCTCTTACGGCTTCAGAGGAAACAGTGAAGCTGCAGCCTGGAGCAATCGACTCGGTGTGATCTGCTTAGCTTCTGGAAAGCCTTTAAGAACATCTGTCACCAAGGACTCATAAAGAAGCTAATCTGGCATGGGATAAGAGGGAAGATCCTCCCGTGAGTCAGCAACTGCATATAGGATAGAGAGACAAGGTATAGGATAAATCATCTGGTTTTCACAATGGAGAGGAGTCACAAATGCTATCTTAGAGGGATCCGTGGCAGGGACAATGCTAATCCACATACCCATCAGTCACACAGTAAATGGTGAAGTGGCTCGGTCTGCTGGTGGTACCAGATTATTCAAGGTAGTAAAATGCAAACTGCCTGCAAGGAGCTGCAAAAACCATCTCATGAGCCTGGGCAACGTAATGGCAGGTGAAATCCCGTGTGGATAAGAGCAGAGAAAAACACGCGGCTGAGCCGGGAGGAAGACCCCCTCACTACCCAGCCTCAGCAGTGGCCTCTGTACCAGCTAGTACCATTCAGGACAGATATTTTGCAATTAGGTAGTTCTATTCAAATGTCAGTTAAAAGCTTGTTAGTGACTATAAAGCAATTTAATATAAGAAATTATTGGGAAGGGAAGAGAGATGTCATCAATTAAATACAAGGTTCATCCTCTATCGTGAGTACTGTGTGCAGTTCTGGTTCCTCCATCTCAAAAAGGGTATGTTAGAATGAGAAAAGGTATAAAGATGGGCAACAAGGAAGACCAAAGATATGGGATGACTTTATGTGGGTAGCAGCTACATAAACCAAGATTCTTCAAGGTGGGAAAGAAGTGTCCAAGAGGGAGTATGGTGCAACTTTATAAATTCAAGAAGGGTCATGAAGAGTAACTAGTCACCACTTCTCATAAGATGCAAGAAAGGGGCATCAAAGGATGTTTCCAGGTTCAAGACAAAGATGAAGGCAAGGACCTCTGCTTCTGGGCAAAGGAGTGTCTCCCTTTACAGAACTTGTTGTCACAAGATGTCGGGGACTACAAAAGCACCCTATGTGGTTTCAGAAGCAAGTCGACAAATGTGGGGAAGATAAATCATCTGAGGGCCATGAAACGCTAAGCTACCCCTCAGCTGAGGAAGACCCTGGGCCAGGAATGGCTAGAAGTGGCCCTCTCCACTGCTGGCTGTGGCCAGAGCTAGGACACCAGACTGATGAGCCTTGCAGCTGAACCTGTTTTGACATTTTTATCAACCAGACAACTTTTAGAAGTAAATTAGAAGAAACGCCACCACCTTGCAGAGCAGAAGTGCACAGCCAGAGCTCTGGTTTCTCATGGGGCTGTGAGCACTCCATTAGCATTCGTAGTGTTTCTTGCTCCGGGATAAGATACACTGTTTGTTACTTTTCAAGATTAAAATAAAGATTAAGAAAAAACAGCCCATTCTCATGTTCTTTTTCCACGTATTTTTATGTTCCGTGTTAGCTGAGAGCAAAGCTGAAGTTTGACAAGCCCTACGCCAACAATGCTGCCGCCAAAAGCAGCAGCTCTGCCCTCTCGTACCGCTGGAAAGGACAAATGATGGGGGCAGGAATGCAAAATCAGCCTTCAGAGCTGAGGAGAAGAGGGCAAGGCTGCTGAGGGCAGGGCTGGCTTAGGCTGATCCCAGGCGGTTATTGACCTATAATTTAATTTGGTGATGTTTCTTCTGACAGCTGTCCCTTGCAAAGGATAACTGTCCTCATCCCCCTTGAGAACAGCAGGAGTTGGAAGCCATGTCTGAACGTGGCCTTCCTTGGCCCTGTCAGGCCACCCCAAAGGAAAGAAACCCCCTTGTTTATGAAAGGAAACACTACAGAAGTGACCTTTTCTCCATTATTAGAACTTTATTTATCAGTTCATTTTAATCACGTGAATTCTCGAAGGATTTTGATTTGTTTTGTAACTGCAAGGACAAAAAGAACTAGACAAAAGTGGATGCTAACGCTCTTGAATGAGCCATTTAAGATCTAATGGGTGGTTTAATCACTAACAGTCAGACCTACACTTTGAGGTAAGCTCCAGCTTTGGGGAGTGACTATCTTTTGAACTGCTGAGGGGACTGTAAAGCCCAGCTCAGCCTCTGCCATGGAGTGAGGATCTGGGCTCTGGTGGCTTCTCTTCCTTACCGCAGAGGAGCTTGCCCACGTCCAGTTACAGACAAATTTGTCTTTAGAGTGTTTATCTAATCTTAAATGGCTCTTCTCTCCCTTACAAAACTGAAGCTGGTGTTAAGATCCTTGTTGGTTTGCCACCAGTTTATTTGTATCAGCTGTTGCAAGAAAAGCAGCCAGTGCTGACGTGAAGTAGAATTGATGCTTGCACTCCCGAGCCCACCCTGAAAAATCCTCTTCTGTAGAGCACAGGCCATGCCAATGCTGCTACTGGGGGGAGCAGGGGGAAATCATCTGTGTCTGAGAGCAGAATCTGAGGGGCTCAGAGAAAAAAGAGAGATTGCAAACACGTGTGAGAAAAGATGCACAAAGCTGTAGCTCATATGGGGCAACTTCCTCTCGCAGAAATTTTGTGTGAAGTTCCCTGAGGTGTAATATGAGCAAATGCAGTGATCAGTGTCACAGATCTGCTCTTAAAATTACGTTTGCCTGGTCACTGTGCATGACAGTGACCTACCGTTGCTTTCTGTAAGAGCTGACCCGGAGCACTGTAATGCAGCACTGCGTGGGGTTTTCTTTTCCTTGTAGATCATATGGAAAATGGTAAAGTTTGTTAGTAAGATGGTGGGAGCAAGGGCAATACTAGATTAGCTTTGGTACAAGAGGCAAGAACTAGTTTTTACAGAATCTGAACCTAGTGCATCCGACACCCTTTAGATGCAGATGAAGAAATGCTAAATTGATGTTATTTGTATTATACTACAGCAATCTGATCCCTGTTATGTGAAGAATATTTACATATCTTGCCTTCTCCTTAACATAAGAAGCGGAGAAATGCCCAGGGTACAAACAATGCCAGATGGAGGAGGACAGCTGGACTAATACTTGCATCAACCCATCATGCCTTTCCAAGGTGGCAGCTGGAAGCCAGGTTAGATACCACCGAGCATCTGCAACGGCACAAGCTGTTGTCTTAGGTTCCTTCTTCCCAGTAATGGAATAGAAGTCCGAAGCTGCTACCAGGAGATGCAAGACTAGCTTGTCGTAAATGGAAAAGCAGCCTCTGGGATTCAAAGCTTGGCCCTCGATGAGGAGCCTTGCAGGGTAGCAATGCACTCTCCCACCAGGCGAGCGGCCTCTTTGGCTGTGCCCCTGTGCACCGAAAAGCCACCTGCCCCATGCCCATAGTTGTGGACCACCGGGAACTTAACTCCTCCTCGGCTCAAGACCTCTCTCTGCAGTCTCACGCTCCGCCTGGATGGCCTCAGGCCCACCTTCACCTTGACATCCTGAGCTCCCCGCAGTGAGGGCTCAAGGGAGCAACATCTGTCAAAGATATCTTTGGTAGTGCCAGGATCAGGGGTGAGACTCCAGCTCTCCTTTTCCCTGGTGCCCCCTAGGGTTACCCTGTGTATCCCCGGGTAGATGTAAGTTAAGCCACCCCCATCCCGGATGAAGTTTTTCACCCAAGGAGCATGAACCTTGAGTACTTGTCCCCTGACGGGGAAGAGCTTCTCGTCCCCTACCAGCTGGTGGGCTCCAATGCCCGCACAGTTGACGACGACATTATATTCGCTGTGCAGCTCCCACAAGTCTGCAACTTTTCTGGTGTACATCTGGACGCCAGTTGCTTTCAACCTGCAAAAAGACTCCAGAAGTGAGGCAGAAAAGAAACCCCTAAACTCTCGTGTAATTATTATGCACATTAAGTAAATGAGATAGATTGCCTTTAACATACCAATCAAAACCGAACAACAGATGGGACAAAAAGCAAAGAAAATGTCACGGGGTTTCTGTTTGTGATTTGTCTGATTTGGTCTGATCAAAGCTATTTTTTAGCTGCTTTGGGCTGGAAAAGACACAGCAAGTTGATCAGTATTAGAGAAGGGTCTGGCATAAGACCCTAGGCAGACAGTCAGGTCCTCGTGGTCTCATTGATTCATTTCTATAACCGTACCAAGCTTTAACAGCTCAAGCAAGCTGAAAAATACCAGATTTATTCCCCAACTTATTTCTGCTACTGACAGCACTATCGTACGACACCTTTTTAATGTGCCTGGCACACACTGTCGCATTCATTCCCAACTCACCCCTCTGATACCAGGTGCCACTTAGTCACGTAGTGCCACGTGCGAAGCCCTGGGGTAGCCAAGATGTCCCCGCAGGCTGGGCAAATGTGGCACGGGACCCTCAGGAGACCCAGGAGTCACCCAGGACGGCTCAGAGCACTATACATCCATGTCTGCTCTACAGCAAAATTCACCCTTTCTTGAGGTTCATCTTTCAGCTCAATTTCAAGCCAGATTCCACCCCGAACTTGCCTGAAGCTTGAAGCTGTGGAAGGACACGGGTGTGAGATGGGGTCACGGCACACTGTCAGCTGGATCCAGTTGCTGGGGGTCTTTAGCGGGGGTTTTAGCACGAGCAAGTTGGGAGAGAGGTCTGGGATGACAATGCATTAAGTGGGAAATCCTGTCCTTTGCAATACTCTGGCAGCTGGCAAAGTGATCGACCCCACCACAAAGGCAGTGGTTTCCCACAAAGCGGTGAGTGAGCCGAGGATCCAGGGCACAGCTGCTGCTCTGGGGACTGGGCTTTGGGTGCAGCAGGACACTCAGGGTGGCTGGGACGAAGAGGGGAGGTCTCTGCCTGGGCAGATTGCTGGGAGAGCTCATTAAGCGTTGTGACTGGGACTCTGCCATCATGCCATAAAAAATCCACCAATAAAAAAAAAAAACAACTGCTGAAAACTCCTGAATTCAGGCAAGCAAGCAAGCAAACAGGAAGAAAATTCCTGACGTCCATTGTTGGACCAGCAAGGTGGGCACAAAACCAGTTTTCCTAGTGGATTGCCAAGAGAATGGTCTATAAACACTGCTCAGGTCACTAGGGGTTTGAGAATTAGTTACATGTTTAATATGCTCTCATTTCTCATCACCAGAGAGAAGAGAAAGAAAAGGAGCTTGATCATCTTATTAGACTACCTCCTTTGAGAAATAAGAAGGCTATAGCAGGAATAAGGAGAGAGCAGAAGTCACGTGGCAGATACTAAATGGGCTGTGCAATTTAGTTGCGCGTCAGCAGAAACTTCCGATTCGGTTAGGCAATGAAATGCGATAGTCATGTGCACCGAGGAGACAGCATAGACCTCATGTGGCACTGGTGCCACTGGAGTAACCCCAGCCTGGCTGGCTGCTAGAACAAGAAACGTTTTTTCACATTTTGCAGTGAGATGAAAGGCATCCAAGCCACCGGCTGAGCTGGCAATGTGTACCACGCTGTCGGTACACGTCTCTTTACCTCACCTCAAATCAGCTCGCAGCCTGTCACTTTCTCTCAAGCGGAGACAGCTATTTGCTCACTCTAAGGGTACTTAAATGGGTTAAATGCATATCCCAGGTGTCAGAACCTTTCTAGATCTGCATCCTGACTCTCCTACAGTTCTCCAAAATCCATGTATTTTGGGGAAACCTGGAAATTTGGAAATTGGCAAATTTTCTAACTTTCATGTCAATCTAGGCATGAACACTGAAGCTACGGCTCCTTGGGCTGAGTGCATCACCCATCTTACGCAAGCAAACATTTCCAAAAGGCTGTTACAAGGTGATGCTATTTGACCCTTTTTCACCTGACTGGATTAAGAAATTACTCCAATGGTTGACCAAATTTGAGATTAATTGGTCCAGCTACTTCTTAAGTGCAAAGTCTCCACAGCTGAGACATCTTCCCAGACATGCCTGTTCTCTCAGGGGTCGGACCTGTCTTCAAGAACAGAAGGATATTATCTGGGAAGTTTGACGAATGAGGAGCACCCACCTGTTTTCTTAGGACATGGCAGGTTCCCGATGTACCTTCAAGGTCTGGCTGGCCAAGCGTGGCCCCTGTGGCTATGCCAGTTCTATGCCCAGAGGCGCTCCCACTCTAAGCCCCACTGTACAGCCACAGTGGTAGAAAGTGGACATGGCATAGACGGGCCCTTTCCCATTTTGGAAAAATCGGGTATTTACTTCTTGCGCTTCTCCCCAAGGAAGAGCTTGCTGCATTTTCCTCAGTGAGAAACAGATCTTTTCCAGTTTTGTTCAAACCTAAGGCTCTCAAGGAGTCCCTACCTTGCTCCCAGTCCCTCTGCCTGGGTTTCTCTCTGCATGCCCAGCCTGCAGCAAAACCAACCTTTTCTCCAGCCACAGCAGGTAGGGTGGACAGTCACATTTCAGTGTCGTAAAGGCCTGGCCAAATCGGTGCTGCGGAAACTTTTGGAGTTCTGCTTCGGACATTGGTCGAAATCCCAGGACGACATCTGACCAGAAAGGTAACTCTTCCTTGGGAGTGTTTTTAAAGACCTGCCACCTAAAGGACACAGAGAAAAAGCTGCAAAACTTAGCCGCTATTGCTCTGCCATGTTGCTCTGCTCTCTCACGGCAATCTTAGCACAAAACCCAAGAACTCAGGAACCTGTTCCCACTCATCAGTGCAGCTCTGCAAGGTTAACAGCAACAGGGAAACATTGCTGCCTACTACTGCAATACCTGCCTTGGCAAACAGGCAGAGGGCTGCCACAGCCGAGCTTGAGGGTGACACACTGGGGTAAATAAACTGGAGAGAGTTCTTCCACCAGCTATACTGTATGTACTTCCAGCTGTAGAAGTACACACAGTGTCCCCACCATGGCTGCAGCCACCCTGGCTGGACCTTCAGGTAGGGTCCTTTGCACACCTGGTCATGTTTTTCTGGGTACCCATAAAGCTACAGCGTGGCCAGCCTCAACACTCCCAAGAGGAATATTTCTGTGTACATAACATGCAGCATAAAACACCCCCCAACACCCCCCA
>JAVKLA010000014.1:25236075-25277728 GCA_034782735.1 Sagittarius serpentarius | reverse complement strand
CATAACACACCCCCCAACACCCCCCCGCCCCCCCAGTTGCATCCCTATACCTAGTTGCTGAAGCTGGAAGATCCTGCAGTCCCATCCCTACAGAGAAGACCCCTGCTCCAAGCAACTGGTGGATGACAGTATGGAAAACATCGGTTATTAAAAGACATTTGATGCCGGCCAGTCTTGCATGGTTTCTCTGTGCACACCTATGCATGAATTTTGCTTGAAAATACATCGTATCTGACCAGTTGCAACGCAGTTTCTTGGGAATATGGTCATAAGAGCTACTCCATGAAGGAGTCCATGCCTGAACTCCAGCAAGGAAAATCTGCCTGCTCCAACACACAGCACAAACATACTAAAGGCTGCCCCAGCGGGCCATTCTTACCCAGAGACCAGGTGAATGCCAGCCTCTGACGCCTCAGCTGAGTTGCTGATGGCAAAAAGGTAAGTGAAGGTCTCTTTGAACCACTGCTTCTGCACGTGGATTGGTGTGCCTGCATGTAAACAAAACCAAACATGCAGAGAGGAATAACGCAAAGAAGAGAAGCGTACAAGCCAGTGTCAAGGAGATGGGACAGATGGGGAACACGGGTCATGGCACTTTTCTTCCTGAAGCTCCGGGCATCGCTGCACACCTTGGCACGCAGCCGCAGGAGGTGCCATGGGCAACGCCACGCCGAGTTGCACGCACCTGGGTAGGTGTGAGGGATGAGCATCCCAGCTGCAACGTCGCTCGTTGTGTTGGGGCTGAACTGGTCTGAAAGGACCGTCACAGAGCAGCTGGGGCAAGTCTCTGCGATGCACAGTGCTGTGGACAGGCCGATGACTCCCGCACCAACCACTGCGACCTTGGGTGCTGCCATCTCCAGGGTGCAGAGCCAGAGGAGAGAGGTACCTACATGCATTTGGAAATAACATATCCCATGTCACCAATATCCCTGCTGGACACCCTTGTCAGGCTATGAAATACCCACTCAAGATGTAACATAACCCCCTGGGGCAGCTAATTGAAGACTAACTGCTGCACACACCGGAGACTAAGGTGAGGATTAAAAAAATCATCAGCCTTCAGTATGAAGACAAATTTTTGAACAGTATTTCAACAGCCACTACCCCATCCTTAGCACAAAGCAAAGGGCAAGAAAGCAATCTGTATGTACAGCACTGATGTTTGGGCTGTAGTAATCTGGAGCAAGGTTTTTTTCAATAAAACCTGAGGGAGTGAGGCACCCATCAAGTTTTCCATTGTGTCAGGGTCAGAAGTTGGAGCTCTGGCTTTTAGGCACCATGAGCAAAAAGGTTGTTTGAACGTCAGGATATCCAGCAATGAGGTCTGTCACTGCCTGGGCAGCAGAAGCAAATAGCAGAGGAGTCAAACTGTTTACACAGAGCAAAGGGTTCAGCGCACTGTGGAAGACGTTTTTCTCAACACGCATCTTAGTTCCCCTGCTGTGCGGGGCTCTCCCTCTGACCCTGAGGACTGGGTTACCTGCTTAGCTCTGTCCTACAAAGTGTGAATTTTAGCTATTAAACACAATGCATAGTTTCACAAGGTATAGCCTGGCTGTTCACACTCCCACACCCAAAACCTGTTTGGGCCACGATGCCTTGGCAGGAAAAGTGTGGCAAGAGAAGCTACCTGTACCCTGGGGGATTTTGTGCCCTTAGTGACCTGAGATCTCCAACCCATCCTTGGCCCCTGTGCCTGCCAGCGTGACCCACTGCCCTTGGACAGATTTGTGGGCATCCAAGGCTGCCACGCTCTCCTGGCAGCACACGGTGGTCCGCAGGAGCCAGCCAGCCTCTCTGCCACAAGTCTGTGTATTTGCCTCTCTCTGCCTTGCTTTATAACCTGCTTTATGTCCTGGAGCAGCTCCGCTCCACTCCTCAGCGTCTTCAACTGCTGATTGCTACTCCAGGAGGTGCAGCGTCCCTGTTTTCCCTTGTCCTGGCCAAGTTTCGGAGCTTGGCACCTGCCCTGGTGAGTGGCATGCGGCTCCTGGTTGGTAACCACCTGGCTGCCTGTCCCAGCGAGGTGCCAGCCTATGTGCCGGGGCCACAGCCAGGTAACAGGTTTCACGCCGGTGGAGGCACGAAGCACAACTGAACCATTCAACTCAGTGCACCCTGCAAACTCCCTGAAGCCAGTAACTAAATGGGCCCAAAGGAGACTGGGCAGCCTCAGAGGTGATAAATCCTTCAGCAGCTTTGAACCAGGCGAGTTGGGGTGCATCTGCTGGCTCAGGCACTCCTCCGAGGGTTACTGCCAAAAACTGAGCAGGGATGTAGGAGGAGAATCTCCTTTGCCTATGGCTCTTAAGTTTGGCTGGAGTATCTACAAGCATTCACTCTTGGAGTGGATGCTGAGTGATACGGACCTTTGGTCTTGCTCTCTTATGGTCTTGCTTTCTCCTACAGGACTCGGTCTTCCTTGACTGTAGAAATCCAGCCTCATTAGTTGCTTTCCGAGAACCTTTTCTGGAACGCACGGCCTGCAGTCATAAGGATGGGCTGATTTCCCATCTTCCTGTGGCTTTTGGCATCTTTGATGTAAGTTTAGGCAAGGCAGACAGTGTGGGATTATGATAGGTCAGGTTTATTTATGAGATCCTTGCTCATAACTCTTCACACAGCTTCTCACTTACCCCTGAGGTTTTACCACTTAAAATTTTATATCCCTACTATGTAGGAAGGAAGAGAGGAGCAGGCACTGTTGCCCGTCATTGCATTCCTTCTGCATCGCAGCTGGGGGATGTTGCAAGCCCTTTTCCTCCTCTCAGGGAGATGCTTATATTTCTTCCTGTTAATTATTACATCTTCTTTCACAAGCCAACTATAAAAGTGTCCACACAGCAGGGAAAGGACGCAGTGCAGGGGTGAAGATGAATCCTGAACTGGAACCCCTGGCCTGCACTGTTGCCACCCACAAACCCGATCTGAAAATAAAGCTGATTTGAATGGGAGGTGCACCCCTCAGCTCTACCATCACCGCAGGCTGCCTCAGCCACCTGCACCGGGAACACCTGCAGAGGGTCGGAGCATGGACAGCACATGCTTCCCTACCATAATCTCCAGAATATTTTGTACTGGTAACTGTTATTAAAAAAAAAACAAACACAGAAAGAAAAAAAAAAAAGAGTAACAAGAAATTAGGGAGGTTTTAATAATGCTGAAATTACTTTTCTTAGGAAAACTGGTTTTGAGAAAGGTCTCTAAACACATTTTTATTAACATACCTCGCTCAGCACTGGCAGCTGTGGAAATTGCATGTGGCTGTCAGCATGCCCAGCGAGCCTCCCAGCAATCCGCGGACGACCACAGTCCTGCTAGAACAGATGCACTGGGTACATTACGCATCTGCCAGACGTGCTCTTGGTTGCCCCTCACCGCTCTCGTTTGCTGAAGCCCTTGGACCATGATGGAGATTGAATTTCCTGACTGACCTCCCCGCCGCTGGGGAAGAAAGTGGGGAGCTGTGGCTCGGCGGAGGTTCAGGTTTCACAAGTCTTCCCAATTCGGATGGGATTTTCACAGATGAGCCGGTTTGATATCAACTGATCCCAATGTTGCAAAAGCCAGTGAGGGTGGAAAGGGGCTGCGGGCTCCAGCACCTGCAGGAACATCTCAGAAGGCCAGGACAGGCACCCACCGTACATACCGTATTTCTAGCCCTTCCCACTGCAATCCAGGATCACATCAAGCCTGAAAGCGCTAATGTGCCGAAAATCAAATGGCTGCCAGCCAGAGGCTACGTGTGCTTGTAGGAGCAAGCGCAGCTCGGGCTTTGCAGAGCCACTGACCTCGCTACGAGCGCGAGGCTGACCTGCGGCTCTGCCCTGGCAGCGCAGCCTGCCCGAGCAGGGAGCCCTGCACCTTGCCGGGAGGGCACATGAGGAGAAAGTATTTTTAGCTGATGCGGCCCGCCAGCCTAATGCCAGTGGGGGTGACGCCTCCCTCCTCTTCAGACTGGCTTGTGCTGAGGGTTTTCCAAAAATCAGCATTTAAAAGGCAAATCAGTTGCAGTAAGTGCTGGGGAGGGAGGGAAAGGGTGTGAGGTACCGTTTAGCTCTCTGTCCTTTCTTGGTGTGAGAAGAATGGCACGGAAGCCGGACAGAGCCACCTGGAGTTGTAATTCTCCAGCAAAGAGGACACTGGCTGCCCGACGTGGGCTTTGTGCCCCTACCACCCTCCTACTCCTCCCAGGCCAGAACAAGTTCTTTCTAAAAATATTGCAGTGTTTTGTGATGTGACTCAATCCTTCAGCTCCCGCAGCTGAGGAGACAATGTCAGCTCATGTGATGCGAGGGGGTTCTCATTCTTTCTTGCCTCACATACCTGTGTATCAGCACTGAGTGCCACTAACCTTCAGCCTTAACATCATGCTGACAGTGGATAACACGATCAATATGGATAAATACGCTGGTCCCCCGCACACACACACACACACAGAGGAACGTGCACACCCGCTGCCGGCTGCAGCTGTAGCCTCTTGGCCCACGGTCCCTCCGGGCTGCCCCTCAGGCTGCGACAGACCCTGGGAAACCGGCATCCCTCAGCTGGAAGAGCTGCACGAGCGCTATTGCTTTGGCATCGCTGTGTGACAGGCGCAGCCCCTCGCCGTACCCTTTTCCCCCTGTGGCCCAACTCCATGTGCGTGCTTCCCCGGCAGGCTGGCCGCTCTCAGCTTGTGTCGCAACCCGGCTGACCTACCAAACTAAGCATATTTACACGCCCAAATGAACAGCTGAAAAACTGAACTGTTGGCCAGAAAACGGATCAACAGAAGTAACTAAAGAAAACCAACACTTGTTACATTGGAAGTCCTCTGGGTTTTTTTAAAACTAACTCTCACCGTATCTAAGTGCTGAAACACCGCTTTGGATTGCCTGCAGCCTGCGGTACCGGTGAGCAAAAGCTCCAGCCTTTCTGGACGAGGAGGGGCTCCCCATTCACCAGGGCAGCTGCATCGACCGTCCCTGTCCGTGCCTCATGTGGAGCACTTTCTCCCTTCCTTTTTTTGCAGATCACTCTTGTTTATTCACTTCCTCAGTTTACAAGCACCCTCGGTATTGCTTCCCTTCGCCTGCTTCCAGAGAGGGGTTTTGCCAGGCTCTTTGCTAAAGGCAGTTACAGACCCTCATGAAGCTTGATCTGTTCCCGGGGATTTGCTGAGGAGGGGGCCCTGATTTTGGCCTTTTGACTCTGGCCTGGTCCCTTTTCTGTCATTTGGGCTGCTCTGTGAGGTGTGCATTCAGGACCTGCCATAGGAGGAAGGTGAGGATGCTCTCTCTTCACCGAACAAGGGACACTGGAGGCTCCCTGGGACCCCCTCAGCCTTTCTGCATGTACAGCACCACTGCCAGGAAGCAGGTGCCTCTGAGCCACCATCACAGGAGACCCCAAGGCTACCAGAGAGGCCTCAGCTCCTCTTTCAAGTAGCTCTTTGCATATGCATGCACGGGAAATACCTCCTAAAGGTTGGTAGGTTATACCCATCCTATAAGCTACCAACAACAGTAACCTCCACCAGCAGCACCTACACGCCAAGCGATGCTCTTGCTTTTCTCCAAAACCAGAGAGCTCTGCGATCCTCGCTCCCCGCAGGGCGAGGGTTGTTGAGCCCCGTGCCTCTCTGTGCGGGGAGAGGGGGGGAAGCAGGGAGAAGCTGAGGTTGAGCAGGCCCCGAGCTCCCCCCCGGGCGGCAGGGATCTCACCCCCCCCCGCCCCTGCCAAACCCTGCGGCTCACTGCTCACGCCACAACCAGCCGTGACAGCCACCGCGCTTATACCCTGCGGCCACCTCTATCCGTGGCCAACCCCCTCCCTGCCGGTTTGTGCCCCGTGGAAAGTCCCCTGGGCAGTGCCAGGTCCCCACGCAGCCCCCGTGGGCACCTTCCCCGGCCCTCAGCAGCAAAAGGGCTTCGTCATCTAACATTTCCCTCTTTGGCTGGAAATACAGCCCAAAAAACCATAAAACCCAAGCAAGCAGGGAGAGAAGGCAGTACCTGGTGAGAAGGAGACCCCCGGTCCTGCCTGTAAAAGTCGCCTTCCCGGGAAGCGGAGCGGGAAGAGGATGGAGCGCGTTGGTTGCCGGGGGTGAGGGGCGCAGGGGCTGCTGGCAGCTCCCCTTCCCCGGGGCCGCTCCCCGAGTGCCCGGCTCTGCGTCCCACTGCTAATGAAGGAGCTGTTTGTGCCTGGGTAAAGGCCACCTCCAGCGCTGGCACCTCTCCCGGCACAGCCTGGCAGCTCCGCACCGACACTGCCGGAGCTGTGCCCTTCGCCGCCTGCCGATAACTTTTTTCCTTGATGATTTCCCCAGTGCGCTCCAGAGGAGGCTCGAGGGGCCCCACTGTCCTGCACAGAATATATTGTCTTTTTTCCTGTCTTACAAGCAATTAATTACGTTCTGAATGTTTCTGAAGCTGCCTTAAGATTGCCATAGCGCTTGAGCAATCGTGCTAGCAGTCAGGACGGCAGTAACACGGCACGTCTGTGGGCCTGGTCATTTCAGTCATCAGAGGTCGATGAAGAACGAGGCCCTGCTAAACCACAAATGCCTAATGAGCACAGCCCGGCAAAGCTGTTTGGATTAACCTTTTTCAGCAGAAAAACACAAGTTTGTGAAAAACATACCTGTCTGCAGGATCACTAGAATGAAATTGCATACCAGGGTTTCTTGGCTCCAGGGCATTTGCCACTGGCAGGACATTTTGGCTAATATTTGACAGCCTGAGCATTCATCCCTGAACAGGCTCAGCAGGACAGTGTTTGCTGACCGTTCCCCTCCAGCCCTGTCAAACAGCACTGGCCATAGGTCTTCCAAGCAGGTGCCTCTTCTTCGTAGTCATTAAGCACAGACCAGCAGCCATCCGAAGGGCATCTGTACATACAGCAACAGCGTGCACAACACGCAACCAGCTGTTCTCACCTCCCAGTCTAGCTGTGTTCTTCAATGGTAAAACTAAAGCCATGATATATTACACATATGTAATCGCTGACCTTTTCAGATGCATAATTTTTAGGGTTTTCTTCCTTTAGGAGTGAAAGGAACAAGGAATAATTCTGCCGGAGTTATAGTATAGCTTGATTTTTCTGAGTGTTCTGAAAATAGGGTATTGAGTAAGACAGGGAGGGAGGCAGAGAAACAGAGAAGGTTTCCTTGTTTAGAAATGAAATTGTCGATGGGCTTGGTGTATTGATTGTAAAATGTACAATATTCTAAGTCATTGCAGGATATCTGCTATAGGTTTGGAGAGGATCCTTTCACATATGGAAATCTCTTTCAAATATAAACAGAAGTTGCAGTGCCAGCTAAGATTAGAATTGCCTGCTATTTCTCCTCCTGAGATTCTGCTTCTCATTGCTTGTAACTTTGTCAAATTTGAATGATTTGGACTGAAATTTTCTTGGATTTTCTTGGATGTTTGTGCAAGGCTGACCCAGCGTGTCTTTTCCTGAGAATGAGACTCAGGAAATGCAAGCTGCTAACAGTAATTTCACTGAGAAACTCTTACTCTTCCATGGGCTAAGGTATTTTGGAAGGGTGAACACACTGTGTTTTCCTAAAGTGCCTATAACTAAGGCTGAAGAAAAAGCTTTGTTTGTCCTTTCCATGTAATCTAGATGTGTGACTTCCCACCACAAATGTTTGCTTATCCATGCAGGCATCTATAAGGGGAAACAATTTCAACTCTTCAGCGCTGCCATTGTTTTTCTTACCTCTGCTCTCCCCTAAAATGAACAGCACAATATAGACCCTCTCTGGTCTAACTCCCAGAGCCTCGATTAACCGAAGATCAGCCATTCCGTATCGAGGCCTTCAAGATATGAGAAGTTTTTTGCTACAGATGTTGGTGCTCTCTCGTGAAAGATGGGAAAAAGCACAAGGACAGACAAGATGCTCTGCATAGCAGACCAACTGCTAAACACCCCCTGGATGTTTGTGTATATATTATTCTGTGTACTGTGCAAAGTATGTAATTTTGAACTTAAAAATAATTGGCTAAATAGTATTCCAAGTGCAACATTCACCTATTTGTATTTTGAGAATGCCCTGACAAACTGTGATGGTGGCTACTGTATTCTTTGACTGACTGCAAGTCGTGATTTGGTCACTCAGGAAGAGAGAGCCAGCCTTCTGGCACAGAACAAACACAGCCCTGATCGTACTTCGAGCTGTTTCTGAATGACGACGGGCAGCGGCATCCCAGCACACCGCCAGCCCAGCTTGAGCAGTGCTTACGAAGTGTCTCCCTTTACCTTAGCACTCCCTTTGCTTTCTGTCCTCTCTTGAATAGAGCAGCAACGACCAGCAGAAGCAACCTCTGTGAACACAGCAGTGCTGACCTGTTTCTGATCTTAGGAATGACATGGATCACTTCTCTGCCACTTCTTTAACGCGTTCAAAGATCAAGTCAAGCATCTGTGTCCATGGCAAGTTACCACTTCAGCAGAGGTTAAGCTGCTCCTCATTTTGCTGTTTTCCTCTGTTATTTACGTACTTCAGGGGGAACTCTCTCAATATGAGGAAGATACCGACAGTACTGACATTCCTCTTGAAAAGCTTTGTGAAAATATTTACTGAGAGATTGCCCATTTACCCCTGGTTCTTTTGCTATGTTCATGATCACCCCAGTCAAAACCGCTTTTCATTGCCACTACTGGCAATGAGACTGGAGAGAATCTTCACAAGGATCAGCCCTTGGTGCTGTATTTTTCTTAATCCTGTGCAAGTCAGTTCATCTCCACATGGAATATTATGAGGCTACATTAACAACTAGATGCCTGTGAGCACTCCATGGCTGGATCCTACTCATCTGCAAGAAACACCCGAGCAACATCCAAGCCTGTGTGTTAGACAGGAATGCAGAGAGAGAAGAGTTGGTTTGTCACTAAATGAGATATTCCCCATTACTTCTGATTATTCATAAACCTAGGTTAGTAATTTCTTTGAAAGAGCTGGTTTTGTGTACAAACCTCTCCGCAATCATTTTTATGTATCAGTCATATTAAAAAAAGGATACTTCCCCATTTGAGGTATATACTTTTTAGGCTTGATTCTTCTCAGCTTGATTAACTCAGTGCTCTTGAAATCAGTTTATCAGGGATGATCAAAATTTCTCAACTTTAGCAAACAAATATTTGAACCATTCTCTATGGTTACTTTCAGGAAGGAACCTAAATCGCCTGGCAAAGACATATAAAGCCATTAAAACACGAATGACGAAGCCAAGTGATGGGTGTAACTTGATCAGAAAACATAAGATTAGTAAAATATGCATGGAAAATTGAGTAATTTGCACTAATTAGAAATTTAAGGGAAGTGGAAAATAAATAGGTTCCTGAGAAGGGCTAAGGGGACAAATCACAAAGAACAAGGCTATAAATTGCTCCAATTCCCATTTTCTTTGCACTGTCGGCCCACTCCAATTCCTGCATGAGGAAGTTACAGTTAGTTTTCACATCCACTGAACACCAAGTGGTTACAAGTTACATTGTTTTGTCATTCCTATAAATCACCTACTCTCTTTTTGATCAACTCATACCCATTCTACAATCCTGCAGCTATTTTTGTCACTGTGGATTGTGTCTGAGGGACTACTGCCCCAGCCAGCTTATACAAATAAAGGCAAAAAAGAAGCACATTCTTCCTGCAACTGAAATGCAAAACATGTCACATTTTTAATGCACATTTTGTCATAGTCACCACCTAAGACATCACCCAAACCCTGGTTTACACCTGCAAACACAAACAGGGAAAAGACACACACGATACTTGCCAGCCTAAACCGTGGGGACTCCATGGAATGCCGAAGCACCGGCCCAGCTCCTACAAGGGAGCATGTACCAAACCAAGAGTTGTGATAGGAGTTCATTAATTTTGTAAAGGTGTAAAGATTAAATAATGTGAGTTTGACTTTATTCTTGCACATAATTGCAGATAATAAATACACATGAAAAAAACAATTAACATATATTGTATTAGATCCACATATTCTGGGCAAACAAACTCCTTCCTATGAGTACATACTTCCCCCATGTTACCAAAATGCACACTCCACCTGGTACAGAATCTTGTACAAAGTTATTAGCTCACCAGTACATAGATGTGCTTTAATCTTTCCTCATGAGAGATGTAACAATGCAGATATTGCTTGACTGTTCTTTTGTCAACACTCTTTTTTTTTTTTTTTTTAATCTTTGAGTTTAATTTCTCCCCTAGAAATCTGTTCTGGGATTCAGACAAGGACCTTTAAGATGTTTGTAAAGGGCACAGGACAAATGCAGACCCTCCTTTTCACCGCCACAAATGCCTTTCTGGCATCATGCCTCCATGGCGCAAGTGATGTCACCTTTTTATAAGCCCTTGCAAAAGGCACAGGCTTTGCATGTTGCTGAGCCCAACGCTGCGGAGGCTTCCTAGGTGACTGCACCTAAGGAGCTGGTAAAAATAAGCTGTGAAAGATAGAGGAGAATGCCAACAATTCCTCCACTCCATCCCAGAGCTGGGATGTCAGACCATTTTATGTTTCCACGGAGCCATTACACAAAATCCCTCAGCCTTCAGGCAGGATTCATCCCCTTGTTCAGACATTCAGGGTACCACCCAAAGCATCTGACGGACTGCATACCTTATTTTTTTCTATATAGTTGTTTAAACTATAGAAATTTGCACAAAGAAATTGGAGTGAGCTGTTAAAATAGAAAATATATCTTTTCACATAGTTTTAAAATACAGATTCAAAATATCAAACACATTTACTTACTATTTTTCCTTAGTTATCATTAAACTAACGATAATTGCTCTCATTCCTATATTCAACCCAGAAAGTATGTCCTTAACAAACTGCAAGACTGTCTAATAAAATATGACATCAAATTTAGGACAAAAACATTTGTCATGGTGCAATAGTGACCAGCAATTAAGACAGATAAGAACTCTAATCCAGTATCTCATAAAACCATTATGTAACTCCAGAGACATTGATCAGCACAATAAATTTGCACTAAGATAGAGATGACAAATACTAACATAAAAGAACTTAAGGACTCAGATAAGAAACTATGAAAAGGAATTTTTTTATGAGCAATGACAGGAAAATATGTCCCGCAGGAACAGAAGTATTTGTTCTCAAACTCAGTGCTCTCTTGCGAGAAGATGTAGATATCTATGAATATTTAAGAGAAAGAAATAACTCATCCTGTCTATGCTACGTCTATAATCTATGACTAGTGTTAAACATATTTTTATCCATATGGAAAAAAACAAGCAAACAGAAATGCTAGAAGCATATAGACACATGCTATTCCCTTTTTTACAGTAATACGCTTCTTCAGGTTAAAGAACAAGATACCCCAAGGCATCCTCTAAGCTATTCATGCATAAAATCACAAAAGATGTACCTGTAGATCAATAATTTTTTTATTTCCAGGGAAAAAAGTAACATCATTAGTTCAGGGAAATTCAGGTCTCATTTGAATCAAAGACCAAATACCAACTGACTTCAGTGACAGGACGAACTGGCTTTCGGGGTTAAAAGCCATCAAGCTACATTGTCTTTTAGAATCATCATTAAATTTTAGCCTGTAAGCATTGCTCAGTATCATTGCGCATTTAAGTTTTTGCTTTTTTCTTTTTTTCTTTACCTTACATATACCGATTACAGATGACCACCTCCTGAATCCCTCAAGTCAAAGGAACACAGAACGTGCATTGGCTGTTCTTAGCATGGTAACCCCCAAATCAGTTATTCAGCAGGTAAGGAAGTAGGAAAAATTAATTTTAATTGTTCTTTAGTACCTTGTTAGAAATAGACTGTACTGTCTCCAGCACTCAAGACTAAGGAGTTCAAGATAGGACCCTGTACGAACAAAAGAGGGAGTATCAGTGTGAAAGAACCCCAAAATAATGCAATTACATGGAGCTCTGCGTGGGGGGAGGGTGGTTGTCATGTCAGACAGTACCAGTTTAATTCCCTGTTAGGTGTATTGCATGATGTTTTCTTTTTTAGCATGATTAAACCCTTGTTTAAGGCAGGGCATGCAGAGTTTGCCAACAGATCTTGCAGATAAGGAGAGCTGTTCTGCTCTGGGAAGTGGAGGGGGATCTGAAAGCAGTGGAAGAATACTAGGTCTGCTCTTCAGCAAAATAAAAAGCCACAGCATGTGAGTAATCCTATCTTCAGTCATCAAAGTATGTATTCAAGTTGTTATCTGAATAATGATGTAATTACTCATGTGGGTAAGGTTAAGCACATGCTTTTGCTGAACTAACATATCTGGACAGAAGCCATAACATCCTTTGCGGTTCTCTTCGGAGGTTTTCTCTGCAAATACTGGAACACTCACAGAACTGAAGGGAGCATAGAGATTCCTTTCTGCTTTCCATGTAATTATCACACAGAAACTCCCTGAACTTAAACTTACTGATTTTGCTTGCTTCGAAGCATGTTAGTCATCATATAGGATGTGATTTTGTCCTAATACCAGGACCAACATGCTACTTGACACTCTAGGACAGTGCAGTGAAGAAAGTATCTTTTATGAGAGGATATAAACCATTATGCTCGTTTCAGAAGTCACTGAAACTAGTATCACTGTGCAGACATAATTGAAAAATGTGATCATTAAGCTCTACAGCACATAGAATATTTATCTACAGTAATATAGATGTCTTTTTTAGGGTACATGGCAAAGAAGGAAACAAGGAAGACTTGTTTTGATGAGATAGTACCAGCTAGCATGAGAGTAGGTGCCTAAGATGAGAAAAACTCTTGATTTCAAACCAGGGATGACAGGGTTCACACAGCCCAGGCAAGAGAGGGCTGTCTGAACTCGACACACAGAAGGTTCCCGTGCCTCTCCCCTCAAACCAAAGGTGGCCAAGTGAAGAGGATACAGATACTCAGGCAAGGAAGAAACCCCCAGATCTGGAGGTAGACTGAAAAAGGGGAAGTGGGACAAAAAGCCGTAAAAGTAGCAGCCAGAATGATGCATTCCCATCTATCAGTTTTCTGTGGTCCACAGTCATAAGGCAGAATCACTGCACCAGCAAGTAAGTGTTGATGCACACGAGGTGTAGCAACAGTGGTCATTTACAGGCACTTTGACTAAAACTAGTAGAGTAACTGGTAACTGTTCTATTATCAGTGTCCTGAGCTACCATTTTTTAAATTATATTTTTCTGACTGATTTTGTGTGGTATAAAGGAAAAATGAGCTACAGACAGCTGCTATATGAGAAAAAACAGTGTGTAGATACCGTGTCTACTAACCATTCATTAATAACTAAGTCCACCTCTGTGCAGGGAGCCTGAATAAGACCCATATGCCATTTATTCTTTTCCACCAAGGACTGAGAAGGCCTTGATGGAGGCATTTGGCAAAGTTGCTGGTGTAGCTCTTAAAAGCTATGAAGAATCTGATGCTATATCTGAGCTGAAATAAGTGAGAAGGGGAGCACTGAAATAATGGTCTGGAATGAATATGGCTTTCAAAGGCATCAGGCATTTTAGTTTTACCTAAACTGAAAAGAACTTACTAAGACAGCAGTAGACCCAGTGAACATTTTTTCTAAACCATTAATAAAAATACATTTGCCATTCAACAGAATGAACATACAAACTATTTGCACGTTTTGCAAACTTAGTATTATTTTTTCAGTCAGAAGCTGTTCCACAGAATACTCTCCTTTGTTAGCAACGGCACCTTTTCTAGTAGAAAACTTGAAAAAAAAATTAGTTTAAGTTTAAAATTATTGATATGACTTGATGCAATGTTAAGGCTTCTCTCTTGAATTATAACTGTCCAAGTTTACTGTGTTTTGAAGTCTCAAGCCTGTAACTGTTAGCTGCAACAGGACGAGAGCGGACAGGGCACTTTGTGGTGGGTTTACAAATCTAACTGCAGAAAATGCAAAGCAAACAATTGGCGTATTTTTTAGATATGTGTAATCAGGTAGGTTCCAACATTTAGACTAATCATTCCAACTGGTCACAGCAAGACAGACAGGTTTTCTAAAGTCTGGGTAAGTTTGACAAGGGATTTAGAAATCCTATCAAATTTTCTGCAGTACCTCAGTCAGGTGGAAAAGGTTTTATATACTTGCTCTATTGAAAAGGCAAGACTGGATACAAAGTAAAAGGCACAGTTATTATAGAACAGTCACATTTCTTGAATAAAAAGATCTTATAAATTAGTTCATGATTAAAATTGGGAACAACCATTTTGCTGTTGCTTTATTTCTCAGTGCTGACTGTTTCTTGACCAAGCATCTCTATCTTTTCTAATGCTGCACCACTGTGTGCTGGAGGAGTCTTTCCTGAACAGCTTTTCTTGTTTCTTCCCATTTCTGTAGCTTCCACCAAAGTATTAGTCAATGGTTTTCCCAGTGTTTCTGGAAGCATTATTGTTAATATTCCACTCAGAAGAGCCATGATTCCAACAAGCAACTAGAAGAAACAAACAGTAGCTGTAAAGGTAGAAATGTCTTTCAAGTTATGCATATCTTTGATCTTGCTTGAGAGTACCTTCAAAATAAAGCACAAGGAACTGTAATGTAAAGCAAAGATTGCAAGTCTTAAATGTTGACTGTATAAAAGATCTGCCTTTTTTGTTGCATAAATGAAAGATTATGCGCCAGAATTAATGAAGACCAAGTGAAGTGTTTTGTTCACAAAGGATCAATACAGTGCAAGCAGGAATAATTCTCTTTGAGAAAACAATACATGTATCTTCATTTGGTATTTCTACTATCAGGTATGTATTTAAGAACTGATTCTAGCATTGCATACATTTATTTTTACATGCATGTTCATAGAGCTACAATTTCCCTGCCACCTGTAATCTCAATTCCCACTCCAGCTCCTGACCCTGTTCCCCCTGTACCTGTGTGCCTGTGTGCCTGTTCCTCCTGCACACAGCCAGATCAGAATTTCTCAGCATGGCTCATTGACCTGGAGCCACAAAAGTGCACATCCCCACTCAGGAGAGCTCTTGAGCAGTTAATGAGCTAGCTCTCAACAGGAATACTTTGCTAAACTCAGTTTCAAAGAGCTGTTAGGCGTGCAGGCATCTACTGACATTTGCACTGGGATCACATCCTGGATTTCTCCATGTTGCACAGTTCCCTTAACAGCAGCTTACTTTAGCGCAAGTGGTGCAAGGATCAGGATCATGTGGGGTAGATACAGAAGCACACACATGCTCCAGGAGTAGCTTTTCTTTCCATTCATTTCTGTGTCTTGTTCAATGAGAACAATTCACACTTTCCTCCTCTGAAGTACAGAAGAGCATTAAAACCCTGACATTCTTCCAACACCAGGTTAGAAATGACCCAAATCTCTCTTGATAGATACGCTTCCACACAGTACATCATGCTTGGCCTCAGTGTTTTTCCATTTTATGACTCTGCACTTTAATACTGTATTATCCTTATCTTGCTCTACACTGCTTCTCAAGTCTGCCCTGCTTGTTTAATACTTTCTTTCCAAGTGTGAGAGAGAACATTTGGAATTACTTCATCTATGTCTCTCAACGCAGAGATTGAGACAAGAACTGGCCACCTACCATCTGCAGCTAAGCCAGGCTTTCTCTTAAGGTCAGAAAGGTGCTTTAAAATTGGAATTCTCCACTGTAACCTTGAACAGTGCTATTTTCATGCACATGCACCATTCTGCTTTTGCTTCCCCTCCCCTCCGAAAGGACAGCTTGTCTCAAGCACTCTTTTGAGAAACAGAACTCACACTGTTGCATACGCTCCTTTTTGCACTTGCATTAAATATAGAGGCTGACAAAATAAAAAATTAAGCAAAATACTGTTGAATACTGCAAACTACAGTGAAAATAAAATAGTCATGCTCTTACCATGAAAAATTAAAAAAAATCCTAGCAGTAACAGGACCAGAGGAAATGGCACCGAGTGACAAACTGAGGGAAATCCTTGTAGACGTATATATGTGGCAGGAGTGATATTTAAAAATAAATTCCAGAATATTAAAGTCTCACCTCTGAGTGTCAAAACTCTTCTCCACTATTAAAACATGATTTTCTGCCATGGCAAGACAGGATGAATTGACACATGGCAGCTACTTCACAGTAACCTCTCTTACGCACATCCTTTAGGCCGTCGTAAGTTTATATTTGAGGATGTTGAGGGCTGTAAAGGATATTGAAGCTTACGGACACCCATACAGTTGGAGTTTATGAGAACAGGGTCACTACTGATGCCCAACAGAAGAAGGTTAAAGCAACACTGCATGCTTTGAGTATGCGTGTCTTCTCTTTTTCAGTTGTTAGTCTTTTATACACTTGCATTCTTCTCATGTTTTCCTTCCTCATGAACCTACCTCTCATTCCCCTGCGAACTCTCACTATTCTGTAAGCGTACACACCACCGTCTTTCCTGCCTTTTCATCTCAGCTCTCTTAACTCTATTCCATCACGTGTTAGTTTTCTTTTTTCAATGTGAAAGCTGCTGCATGCCAACTAATTCAGTGTGTTTCCCTTCTCCCTCACCCTACAAAGCATTTTCCAGTATTTCCTACGAAAGACAGAATACGAAACAATTAATTCACAGTATATTAATGAAAAGACTTCTCAAATATTATCTACTTTTTCAGGGGCAGTAACCACACTTATCAGTGAAGTTACTTACATTCAGTCAAAGCAAGTCTTTTACAGTCTTGGCATGCTTCTTCATGAGGCATCTGACGTAATTTAGGCCTTTGCTTGCTCATAACAAACATGTACATTTTGTATGTATGTACTACTTTACATATATAATTCAGCATCAGAAAATGTTCTTCTGATATAGTCAATGAGTTAAATGCTTATGGATTAAAGTGTACTATTGTACAAAGTATTTAAGTATGTTTAATCTCCACTGAAGTTAATTTCACAGGAATACCTGCTTAAATTCATTGCTTTTTCAGGGTCTTAATTTGAAATCTGACTTTCTGCTTAGTCAAACTCTCAAAGTATTCCCAACACTTCAGTACATCCAGCAGCTTCTAACAGCTACCATAAAAAACTTCAAAAAAAGATTTACCACCATTTTTCATATGTCCTCCTCCCTACCTGGAGCAACTATTTTAATTTCACAGTGGTCTAAGACCAAGACTTAATATACTTAGTCTAGAACAAAAGATAATTTGCATTAAGTATCCCTACAAAATAATACTTTTACTTCTGAGAACAAATGATTATTCTAGTCTGCTATTTATATTTATATTTATATCCACATCTGATGGCTCTGAACCAATCTAAAATGTGATCTTTCTTACAAAACTCCTACTTCAACAAAAAAAGGTTAAATTTTGCCCTGAAAATCCACTAGTATCAGACACAGGTTTTGCATTCATTTAACTTTACTGACCTCGGTGGAGTTTTTTTTAAATTTATAATTTATGGTTTATCTGAGAGAAAAATCAAGTCTGTTAAAGGGCTACCATAACATAATTCTTAACAGCTGAGAAAAGGAAATAGGTTATACATGGAGCAGTTGCTTTACTGTAAGTTTTCTAGAAAGTTGTCACAAGAAAAACGTACTTGGTAAGTTATTTAAGTTTTACAGGCATTCAAATGAGATGCTTGCATTACTCACAGGTGGCGTAACTGTACATGAGGCAGACTGTCAAACAAATAGCAGTAGTAACCGCTTGACAATGTGTGGTGTATACAATAGATGAACATGAGGTATATCAGCTTACTTTTACAAATGTAATCCATTTCATTTCCACTCCAAAACACTTACATGACCTGAGACTTGGCATGCTATGCTCCAACTCAAGACAAGCCTATTCAATAAACTGACAAATGTTTTATAACAGGAGCTAATAACGAAAACATATTCATTGTGAAGTACTACACAACTCTACAAATACTCTGGATACTTTTTGTACGCTGAGAGTTGTTCTTAGCTGAAATAATTCCTTTGTTTATACTGTCATTTGCACTGCTCTCCAGCATGTTTGAGCATTCCCCATCTGTGGTTTAACTGCAGCACTTCTGCACAGATAAAGCTTATCTCAGCCAGTAAATGCAAAACACTGACAAGAGAAAAAGAATGTTCTCCTATGACCACTCTGTTGTGCAAATGTTTCTTCGTTTTTTCTGGGATGATATCTTGGTTTGAGTGGGGTCATCATCAAGAGAGAAAACATTTCTTAGGAGCTTGAGGGAATAAAATTAATTTGTGGTCTCCTTCATTCTTTTAATTTTCATCCAAAACAACTGAAAGTAATTAATTTAAACAACACAAGTTCCCAGGAATTCTCTGAAACCAATCTCTGGCATCTATAATTGAAGATTTTATAGTTGCAAAATCAAAAGCACACGATGCCACTTTTTCAGAGAATTCCAATGTGGTAGACAAAATTAGAGTAAGAATCCAGGTTAAAGACACATGTTTTCACCTTCTGGCATGTATAATCTACATATAACATCAGGGTGCTAGTCACAGTGAATTCTAAGGGGGCTTTGAAAGAACTCAAACTATTTTTAAATCTTTAATAAACTCCTCTTTACTTAAAACTTTAATATAAACTTTAGAATTCCTTCTGTTTTTACATATATGAGCATAAACTATCCTTCAGAAGAAAAAAGGGACTGACAAGCTGCAGGATTTCTAAGCAGCAAATGCTTCATAACAGTAATGTAATGAAGAAATGTGATTCATCTGTGAGCAGAAAATACATAAAATATTTTGTCCAACATGGATCTGAAGCTACGTAATGCAGAGAAAATGCCCGAAGTCCATGAAGGAATGGTCTCACCTCTGTTTTCCTGGGGCAACTGGTGGTAGAAGACAAAACCTAACGGTAGCATGACCTGGAGTTACCTACAAGTAATGTGCTTAGTGAATCCAAGGTTCTGTTGCTTGTCAAAGTCACCGTGAACCTCATCAATATACCATTTGCTTCTCTTTTTCCATCTATTTCATGAATTGTTTTGTTCAGTTCTTGTAAATGAAAAACACAAAAGGGGAGTTTTGGCACAGCTCTGAAGACCAAGTATAGTAAGCATAAGACATTCTTGATCTTTTGGAAGGCTATTCCAAAGATGCAATGTCCCAGGGAAGCCATGGAGAAGATTAAGGAATAATATAAGAAAAAAACAGCCACCCATGGTGAATTCCAAGAATGGAAGAACTATGCCTTTGAAAAAGGGTAAGAATAAATCAGGAGCATGGACAAGAAATGCTAGGCCTGCAGAGTAAAGAAGTATGGACTAAGACACTTCCTAAATGTTACATGGTAGATGAAGTATATTTTTATGGAAAATATTTTTATCAATTTTATACTAGGATTCAGTGCGTAAGTATTTTTATGTCTTCCATCATAAAAACATTTCAGAAGATTTCAGTGACTCCAAGTCTCGCTTTTGCTTTAGCTGCGTATTTTTATCAATATGAAGTTACTAATCTTTGAGACTTAAAATTTAGAACAAGAATGGTTCACTCAATTTCCTTTTCAAAATAAAAGTTCAGCTTTTGGTTCCTGAGAAAACGAGTGACACATATGTCTTTTCAAAACCAAAACATTCACCATTGAAATAAATACTTACAAGTGGCATGAAAATCCAAACACTTCTCAGATATACACAGAAAGGAGCAACCACACTACCTACACGGCACATCATGCTTCCGCTTCCAACAGCAAGTGATCTACATATAAAACAAAGACTTTGATAAGAACTCTGGAAGATGAAGGAAACAATTAGAAATGCAGAGACACTTAAGACATCAGTACGATATGTGTCCTCAAGCAATTATACTAGGAAGCTACTGCTACACCAATGTAAATTTATATTGTAGTGAAATTCAGCTGCTTCTATAATTAAGATTAAAAATATAATCATTCAGCATAGACCACAGGATGAATAACCAGGACTTTTAAGAAAGGCATAAGTTCCCCAATTAAACCAATCAATGTGCATGGAATGAAAAATAAATAAAAATTTATGGTAGAGCCAAACACTAGAAAACTCTGAAGCAGCTGAGGCGCTCATCCCATCCCAAGTCTTTCAGACTACCGCCACTGATGCCAAGAGCTGCTGGATCTGGCACAGGAGCATAACAAAAGGAAAGGAAATAACATCAAACTAATGAAAAATACATAGCTGGTGAAAAGTTCTTACCTTACAATTGTTGGGTACAGTTCTGCTGTGTAGAGATATATAAGGCCAAATGCCACACCTATTGAAAATTTTCCAGCCATATTTGCTAAGATAATTAACGTATTGAAATCCTATTGAAAGAGAGCACAAATAAATAAATACCAGAAAATAACCCTGTTACAAACTTATTTTAAAGCCTTCAAAAGTTGTGACCCTTCTTTAAACAATAAGCAATACTTATTGCTCGATTTTTGAAAATCACTCTCAATAACTAGTGTCCATATCACTTTTTACCAGTCCTGGTTCACTGAAGCCCTGGGAACATTTTACATGTGACTCCAGAAATGACAGTGAAACCTGTACTGAAAATACAAAAATCTATCTTAGACTGGCAGCTGCAATTTAAAAACAGCCTTTAATCAACTATATGATTTAGAAAGAGCAGCTGCATCTACAGACTTAAGAGCCTTTAAAATCAATTTCTACTATAGGAGCACTTTCAACAATACGTGACTAACCTGAGGTAGGAACATAATTAAAACACAGATCAGTGCACTTAAAATAAGGAACGGAATGAGTGTGTTTCTCCTTCCCAGTTTGTCCATCCCAATGCAAGCAATGATATAGCAAGGCAACTCCACAGCACCTGTCAGTATGAAATTATTTCGTTTTAAGTCACGATGACACATATTCATGTTATAACTCTAACTTCCTCTTTATGAGGATTAATTTAATCTAGGGGGTAATACATGAGTGAGATCTAGAGATAACCAGTGTGCTGGGCTAGTTTGTCTGGTAACAGAAATAGCAACAGAAGGCAGAAAACATGGTCTAAAATACAGTCACGGGAGACGGAGAAGGACACGGGAAATGGGTTTCACAGCGCAGGGCAGCTCCAGTTCTCTTTGGGGTGGAAAATTACAGAAAACAGCAAGGCCACCGTCCTGCTTTTATTTCAGCGGCACTTGTGACTGAAAGCTCTCCATTTGCAGCTCTTCTGCTTCAAGTATTTCCACGTCAACTGCTTAAGTGTGCCCACAAAGAATATTGCTAGTGTCGCACCGACACACCTCTCAGGGTTTGCCAGCTTCCTCCTGGACGCAGAACTGAAGCCACCGGTGCCTCCCCCAGCCTCAGCCCAAAGTCACCCCAGTGTCAAAGGCAAGCAAGGTCTCTCCAGTTCCAGTTTCCTGAGTCAGCTCCACAAATACCGAGTGCGCGGTTCCAGCTTTCTCTCTTCTCCACTAAAAAGAGGGCAGCTGCTTACAATATCCCTCTCTTATTTAGATCATCTCTTCCTAATGTCTCTTTCCAGAGAAAAACTTCTGCAGCTCCAAAGGAACTGGCGTTTGGCTAGGACTGTTCACAAACCCTGTGTAAACATGATCTGCCCCTAGACAAATTATACTGAGCCTAAGCCCGTTCGGACATGTTTTAAACCAACTTGCTCATGAAGAACGCTACTATGTCCAACGTAAAATAAAGGAAGAACATAAGATACAGCCCTGAACAAACATGCTGCATTCCTATACTAAGCACATATAGAATGTCAATACACCTATAATATCAGGAAACAATCTTTTGGGCTTGTGTTGGTAAAAGCAGATTGCAATTACTCAGTGTTTGTTAGTCTGCTAAAATATTTTTGGAAGAGATGTACACAGTGATTTACACACTGCACTCCACTGTAACAGTTTAGCTATCTGTGCAATACTAGCATCCACTCTTCAACACGTCAGTCTACCAATACGTGATAGCACAAACTGAATCCGTGAGAGCCCCAGTCCTTCTGTGTGCTTATGTACATGAACAGTCACATTCACTTTACTGAGAGTACTCAGCTGCATAAAGCAAAGTGCATGATTTAATTCTCTGCTGGCGCAGAGCTGCCTGCCTGATCTAGCGTCTTCTGAAGTCAATGGAATATTTCCACTGATCTTAACAAACTTTGGATCAGGCCTTGAATGCACTGAGCCGCCTTTATAAACAACTTACATACCAGAGGAAGATTACAGTCAGACTGACAAAATTAAAAGAATACTACAATTAAATTAAAAATACACTTTCCAGAAAACTAAAATTACTCTTGTTTCTGAGAATTATGAATCTATTTTCTACACAGACAGACTCAATATATCATGACAGTAAGTGATTAAAGGAATAATTTTTTTCTCTCGTTTTCCTAGTCTGTGCCTTTAACGGAGCCGTGTGATTTTTGTGTTGTTGGTCTGCTTCCCTTGGTGTTTGCGTGGATCTGCTATATGCTTGCAGGGCAAAGAGAAGACAAGCAGAATGTGGTTTTACAATCACAAAGACAGACAGAGAAGAACTTTGGACACCAATAAATTTTAAATTCTCTTTTTTTTTTCAGAAACAGTGAGATTTGGAGTGAATGCTACTCCTCCTCTGTTAGTCAGCTTCATGAAGAGTTAGCAAGAAACGTTTTGCACAAGGTTCATCGCTGAATGAACAAAGTTAAAAAAACCGCTGTCAAATCCATAGACATTTCTAAATGTTATGTTCTAGTTCTGTCATAAACAGAATAAGGTACAAAAATATTTACCTATGAGAAAGAGATTTAAATATTCATTGCCTCCTAGACTGACAGAACTGAGGGAGAAGACGTAGTACCCCAAACTCCCAGTGAACCAGATCAGCCAGACGGTGATGGTCCTTCTTGCAATGTGCCAGTTACAAAACAGGTCTAAGATGTTGTGCTTCTTTGTTGAGGACGTGTCATTATTACCCGCTCTGCCACTGACTAGATCATCTTGGACTGAGCACAGTTCAGAAACTTTGCAGGGAGTGCTTACTTTATTCCATCTTGCCATTATGTTAATTACTTTTTGTGCATCTTCGTATCTTTCCTCTGACAGGAGCCAAAGAGGTGTTTCTGGGAGCATCCAGCAGCACAAGACAAAGGGAAGAGTCGCTATGGAGAGAAATACCTGATAGACCCACCAGGTCCGAACCAAATATCCCACGAGTGCCACAATCATAATTCCCATAGCAAAAAAAGCATGGACATGCATAGAAGCCCAGGTTCGTGCTTTAATGCCAACAAATTCAGTCACATAAACAAAAGCCACAACCAGATAGCCACTTGAAACCTGGGGGGGTGGGAGAGAGAGAAAAAAAAAAGAGTGAGGTTTGTATCTATGCTCCTTGTGCAACAGCAGTAAAAACAAACAGCTAAGAGTGTTCCACATTTCTGTACACTTAATTGCCACCGCACTGGCATGTCCCACACTGACAGAAAAAAAGACAACCCTGAAAACAAATCAGCTGGAGAAAAAGCTCACTCAAACCTTCAGACTGCCTGAACACTGTATTTAAAAATGTGAAGTGATTTTGGATGCTACTCTGTAGTGGGGGAAAGCCAGCGAGAGACACCTGAAAGAGCGCCTAATTTGCTGATGCCACTAAGACTTTCACCTCCAAAAATCAGGTCCCTTAAAGCCACCACAAACTGGATGCTCGGGAAAATGAGGCCCCCCTGAAGCAATCGCCACTTTGAAAATCTTGACCTTGGCTTTTAAGGAGACTATTAACAATCTGTATGCCAGGGAACTGCAAATTTACTGGGAATTACCTTCCACACCCTTGTAAATTATCTCATTAAATCAAATTTTTACAATGTTGGAAGAGAATCTCATATATATGGTTATAGGTTCTCATACATTATCTAGCAAATGCAATTACTGGCATGTTCTGCATTATAGTATTTCTTCATTGAATAGATATATATTATTGAATATATATATATATTTCAATTTTTCTAGCAACAGTCAAACTCTTGGTATCTCAAAACATTTCAAAACACAGCTAGAAAATCCAGACTAGAAAATATTCCAGTATATTGCTTTGATTAATCAATTTTCTGGCTAAAAATATTCCAGTTGTTAACGTCTGATTCTGAACCCACTGAACCTGATAGGAAAGCTGCGCTGATCTCAGTGGCACGGGGCTAGAGCTTTAGACCTCCATCTCACAAATCAGTCCCAGTGGGCAGTTAAAACCTACAGCATTGGTCTGGTCAGAGCTCTTTGCTTTTCTAAACTACCGCAGCCCCTAGCATCAACAGCCAAGGGAGTCAGTAAAGGGACCCCTGTTGATCTCATTGCTCAAGGCTGAAATGCCGATGCAGTTTTTCCTGCTAGGAAATCCTTCTGAGCTCTAATCAGGCAAAGGGAGCTCCGGGTGCAAGGTCCCGTCTTGACTAACGCACTGTCAGCAGGAATGAAATAAATTATGTGATTATTTTCAAATTTCTAACCTACTTGAAATAAATTACATAATTCTTCTCTTGACAGCGTTCTAATTTCTTTATGCATTATATAGTGAAAGACTACAGATATTATACTTTTGGATGTAAAACAGTAATTTAAAATTGGTTACTATGTATAAATATTGAATATATATCAGACATATATCATACATATATATATAAAAGTATGTGTATAGATACACATAAACACATATACTGGAATACCCTGAAGTACAGTATAAACATCTAGGTGTCAAACATGTCTATCTATGTATTTAGTATTCCAGATGTAGCTTAAAAGACCAAAGAGATGCATGGAAGAGAAAATGTGCATCTCTCCTCCATCACTCAAAATGGTAGATAAAAATCATACTTATTACAGATTTGTTATTTTATGAAAAATATACTCCATTTTTAACAATAAGGAGAAATGCAATGGCAGCTGCAATGCAGAACCCAGGGTTTGCTGCTCACGCTTGGTATTTAATTACCAGTCCAGCAGAGGCTGGGATGGAGGAAGTACCAAACACTGCTTCATACAGACGCTTTCTATTAATTCAAAGAGGAAAAGTGCTGTGGTCCAAGAACATTCAGACTCTCCCTGCTCTGCTGAAATAAGTGCAACAGAGGGGGCTTTAGAGGGGGAGGAAATAATAACAAAAGGGAGGTTTTCCTGAGAAAGGGTAGGAAATAACACATAAAAAGAGCCAGGGTGAACATCCTTTCTTACCATAGCAAGGAGAAAGCGCACAATTATGAAACTGTAGTAGTCAAATGTGAAGGCCACTGCGATGCCAAATACAAACTGACCAGCGCTTGTGAACCATATAACACGCTGTCTTCCCAGTCTGCAAATCACAGCAGTAATAAATTACGAATAACCACAAACATTCTACTAAAATACACCTGCAACTCCAGAAAGCCTATCTGGAAGTGAGTCTGAAAATACTGTACTTAATACCCTCACTCATCACAGAAACTCTAGTTTAGTTATCTGTATTAATTTTTCAGTAATTCCAGCTTCCAAGAAAAAGGATGTTCCTTTGGACAGAACTTCCATTCCACAATTCTTGGCTGGAAGCAATGTGCAGAAGGGGGCATTACGTATGCTCATCTCTAGTTTCAAGTTTAACTTCTACATAACTAATCTGCAAATTTACTCTTATTTATGAGGACAGTAGGTAAGACTTGCCTTTTCAGATATTTTATATTAAGTAATGTCTAGTTAATAATTTCTAACAAAAGTTAGCTGTGATAATACATGTTCTCTTGCCAAAGTAACAACCAATTTGGAGAGTAATGAAAGGCTTCTGTAACATATCTTTGTCCAGTTATTTAAAGTTGAATTCTTTAATAAATGACAATTACGTAGTTCCCCTGAATTTTCTGATTGCATCACAGCACACATGCATGCATATACAAACACAGAAATGCAGGAAGCTAGTATACTAACAGCAAAAAAAATCATGTCAAAGACTAGCTTCCCATCAACAATTCCCAGTGTAAAAGAAGGGCATTTAGTAAAAATGAATTTCTATTTGTTTATCTTCTTCCCGTATTTCAAGGAGAAAATATACCAAGTAGAGCCAGTTGTCCCTAAACAAGTGAGCACATGCTATCAATTAAGAAGCTAATCTGAGGAGAAAACCCAGAAATCTGCAGTAGATATACAAGACTATTGAGGATTCATTATGTTCTATCTACAGATGTTCTGCAATACAAAATGCGTGGAATCATTTTTCTTCCCTAACATTTATTCTCTTGGACTCTTATTGTCTACTCCACTGCAAACAGCTTTTCACAGACATGGACATGACGTTTAGACAGGGAGTCTGAGGCCCTTCAGGGGTGTGGGCTCGTTTGTCAATTTTTCTCCGTGAGTATTTGGTACTACATTAAAACAACTCCTATTTTTCTCCAACCTTGACCTGGAGTCATGCACATTTGGTCTCTGATCCCTGCCAGAAGAGAACCCTAGCTGTCAGAGCTCTTCTGTTGGGAAATCTGTTAACTGGGAATGGCAGGATCCCACAAACTTACTTCCCAACAGCCAGGATGTGTCAGAAAATAATAATTTTCAGCTGTAAAATCTACAGTTGTAAATCTGCAACTCAGAATGTGTGTATTATCTTAACTGGCTGTCCATAGCTTGAATTAATGGACATGAGAACAATATGATCACAACATTGTAAATCATGTCTGACTATTAATTAATAAAGTTATGAGTGATTTAAAGGGATGCAGAACAAATGTTGGCATTATATTCTCATTTTGTATTAAATATGGTTTTACAGAGCCTTGGACTGGGAGGCAGGATTGTTTCGGTGTGTTCTAAAAGCCAAATTAAAAAAAGATCACCTTTACTTTTGCATTCCCATGTTGTAACTGTCACACCATAGCGTTATGCTAATGAAGGAAAACCAGAAAACAACACGCCTGGTCTCCTTTTTCTGCTTATACTGTTATCTGTGGGACAAAACGTCACCCTCCACCTAACAGAGCTGTTACTCAACAAGCTCCTCTATAGAAAGAGATAAATAACACTAAACCAGCCTTCAAAGAAAAACACAGGTACCTAAACTGCCTGAGACAAAACCAAGTACAACGTAGCTTAGGCGTTTGACTCTCATATGGATAGAGGGGCACGGCTGGGCATTCTTCTGAGATACGAATACGTGTGTTTGTGCTGAGAGAGAAAACCAAGAGAAGCAGGAGGATACAGACGTACATCCTGGATCTCACTGTTGCTTCCAAGACCAGCTCTGGTGCTGGATCTCAGTGCGTGATCCGAGATAACACCCAGGGAGGGAGCGTCGGAGGACAGCGGGCTGAAGGACAGCCTTGGCACCGTGAGCAAGGGACTGCTCAGGTCGAGTCCCTCCACGGACTGACTCTCATCGTGCTCAAACAGAACTTTGTACGTGCTGGCAAATAAGTGAAATGACAGCACAGCTTGCTGACAACCATTTTTCCTCCTATCTGGACTAACCTTCAAGAGACTGAAGTTTAAGCTAATCATTCAGGGAAAAACTACAATTGGACAGCAAGGAAAAATAATGTATGGGTGTTTATTTTGAGAACGTGGGCCTGATCAAACCCTCAAAGCCTTTTTATCAGCCCACAGACCTGTACTCACGACAGAGGTTAGGAAATTTGTGATTTTAAAATACATGATTTTTAACCTTCCAGTAGCCCTTCAGCTGTTTATCATATCCAGAAATAAAAATCTATATTTCCATGAGGAATCTCTCCTCATGGAAAATGAGGTGAAAATCTACTCCCAGATTTTACTGTTGCTATTACTACTAACTACTGCTATTCCTGTTTAAAAAAAAATAAGATTTAATCTAAGGGCAAATACTAGCTGCACAGGGCAATCTAAGGGATCAAGGCCTAGCACAATGGATGATATAAAGCAAGAACAAAATTCTAAAAGTAAATGATTTGCAAATACATTTTAAAATTAGTACTTGTTATTGGAAAAAGAAATTGAGGTAAACACATCTGTGAATAAAACAATATCCAAACCTCCTGAATTGTGAATACATAATTATGAATACACAATGAATGAAAGCAACAAATCAGGTAGATAGATACATGTGGAGTTACTGCAGTCTGAAGCTACAATCTTCAGAGGATGGCACTTTACCTGTCAGCAATGTCACCAAAAATCACTGCTCCAATCAAGACTCCAAGCATGAATGTAGGCTGGATTAATTTTGCAAGCCATTCTCGGTCACAGACCAGATCCCACTGCGTAACAACAGTGCTCTTCCACTTCGTATCATCATAGAGAAATCCATCAGAACAAGAAAATTTGGACTTGTTGCCTTTGTATTCATATGCCAGATCCAAACTGACTTCTCGTTTGGACTTGCTGCATTGATTAAGTTCCCAAATTTCTCCATTTTCCAGCTGGACTACAATGTAATTTTCTGTTGATGTCCATAGTGTCCAGATGTCCTCTACACTTGATTCAGTGGAGTTGTAGAAAGTAACGCTACTCACATTTCCAGGGATCCCACATGCAAAGTTAGGAGTAACAGCCATGAACACAGACGCTAAGTAATGGATACCACATGACATAGCTTGAAAGACAGATGCAAAATAAACACATGCTTGAAATCTGTAAAGGGAAAGAAAAAAGTTTACTGAAGAAAAGCCCTCTATACATGAAAAAAAAAATCAATATAATTTTTTTGCTACGATCAGTAAATGGATACATCATTAAAGTTTCTAGTGTTTTGTTACATAGTTTTGCTTCAGTATTAGCTAAGCCCTGCAAGAGGTCAAAGATGAGAAAAGATCCACAGTAATCTACTGTCAGGAAATAAATGCTGCTCTTAGTCATGTGTTTAGTCACACACAGAGAAGACCATTTAAAAAGAAACAATCCTGAACTTAAGCACTTAGTCTAAAGCAGCCTTCCACCCTCCAGTTCTGTGTAGTACATCCTCTCAAAATACGGCCTTAGATTACTGGAATGGTTAGAAAAAACCAAAAAGTTGCAACCTCAGGTCCTGAGGGACAGAGATATGTGCATCAAATAAAACAAACCAAACACATTATGCCCTTCATTTCCCCTAATTGTATCTACATACTGTATTCTATCTATCTTCCATCTCTTTCTATTGCCCCCAAAAGGCAAAGAGAGAATACATGTAGATACATGTAGAGGAAGATAGTAACTGAACAGTGTGGAATGTTTTGTACCAAAACATAGCTGTAAACTGGGCTGGGTTTTGGCTTAAATAGGGTGTGTAGTTATCCATTAAAGATTGTATCATAAAGTAAACACGGTGAAAGAATCTTTTATGCATAGCCTGAATTTCGCATTTTAACAGCTTCTAAAACATGCTTGAGAGGCAAGTAAACCTTAGTATATAAATTGCACATGTATTCTGAACTTTGAAAGACTTGCAATGAACTCTAGTATCACTAACTGCAAATTCTAGACAGTTTCTGATAATCTAAGCATAAGGAGTCTTTTTCTCAATTAAATATTATGCACATAATTAGTACATCATCTGTTCAGAAAAAACAATAGAGCTTTGGTTTCTCTTCTACTTGTTATTTCCTGAAGGCCAATCAATTGCATTAATTTGAAGCAGCATTCAACAAGCTTTTATATACACATCCTTACTGCTGTATGTGGTGCGCCTTGATAGTACGAGACAAAAAGCAGCTTTTTTTAAAATGATCAGAGGCTATCTCTGCTGAAGTTACAGGAAATGACGCCTAAAAAACAATTGCCTTGAAATTTCTTGCGGGAAAAGTCAGAGCAATTCAATCCCCACAACAAATGGGACCTCTAGATCACTCCTTTCCAAAATGTATCTAATCTAGCCTTGCATTCCCCTAATAAAGATTGCAACAGTACCTGGCCTAGGACTTTTAAATCATCTGTCATCACAATTTCTAAGTAATTTCTAAACTATCTATAACCAAAGTATTTAAACAGAATTTTCTGGATACATTGTCTTAACGTCCAATTATCCTTTCCAATTAAACAGTTCTCTTGTATAACATAACTCCATTCACCATCCTCATTCTCCTCTGCCTTTTATCTTGTGATTCTTATTTCTTTCCTTGGTAAATGTAAACCCAGTTGCCTATCCTGTCTTTCCAACGGCATTGTTGCTGTTCAGATGCAGCGCTTTTTATCTCCCTTTCTCTTGACAACAGCTCTATTGACTCTTCCATAGCAGCCTGAGGAGAGGGTTGAACTGCTAAACCCACCGTGGCAGCTCAAAAGATGGCTCCACTTCCCTCTTGAAGATGCTGCAAGGCAATCCTCACACAGCTGCTCTGCTGCTCTTTCCCAACAAACCTCGTGAGAGAGACGGTCAAGAGAAACTGAACATACCCACAGCATCCCTTAAGGCTATCAATCCCCTCTCCAGAGAACAGCTTCTTGAGGACTAAGTAGCTTGCCATAAATCAAAGCAAGGCTAACATAGCTCTGAAAGGCTTTTGGGATATCTTGGACCACAAAAAAGCAAAGGTTATTCTGAAATGTAACCTTTGTCCCCTATTAATGCAGACAAATATGGTCAACAACACTTTTTAGTTCCTCTTCTCTCATTTCATCCTAACTGTTCCTATCAAAAGACACAAACTCATTTTAAAAATAGCAGAGCAAGACCAAATTCAACAACTTGGGCTATTGTTGCAGTATGCAGAATGATTGAAATCAGGACTAGAAGACCTCTAGCAAATTAAATCCCTAGAAGCCGTGCAGTTACATCATCTACTAGCTAATAAAAAGTGGCATACCTGGAACCAGGATCCCCAGTATTTGCAATATCTGTCATTATGCATCAGGAAATTGCAGTGTCAGCCCAGCCAGTATTTCCCAGACAGAGGAAGAATGAAATAATTTCAAACTCCCATACATTCTCCTCGAGTTTCCTAATTAGCTCTCACAGTACAAGAAATATCAGGTTCATCATTTCTTTTCCACCCAGTAAGAGTGAGCAAGAAAAATACATTTATGCCCTTTCTTGTTGCAGAGGCTTGAAAGAAGATAACAACTTGTAAGGATACAGACAGAGAAGATGGCATGAACCTATGCACTACCTTCTTTTTTAAAAACCTGAATCCCAAAAGCACCACCAGGGCTATGATTTGGATCAGGTCTAGCTAATCTCTGCACTAACTGCTCCCTTGAGAGTTTTATCTTCTCTCTTCCTGAACACTTCTTGTGATCATACTTCAATAACCATTTTGACAGACTGCTCCATCAAATCCTTCTGTTGGAAAGTTTCTCATTAAACCTAATCTCAATGTCCCCTTTTCCAGTGTAAGACTATTAGCAGCTTATAAAATATCCTTGTGCAGCCTTGAATAAATCTTCCTTGTCTTTTATCACTTCGTTGTACAGAATTGTCAGTTATCCCCCTCCAGTTACTTTCTAAAACTATATAAATTACAGTCTCTTACCCTTTCCTCATTTTTCCTTTGTGTCCTATAGCACAGTTTCTACCTCTATAAAAAGCAATAAAGGATTTATTTTAAAGAAATATCTGTGTCATGCCATATTTCACCCAACTTTGAAGCGTTTAACTTAGAACTAGATATAACTGATTCTTGTAAAAATGTTCTTCCATTTTCAATGTTATGAAAACCTTATTCAGTTCCAATGAAGAAATCCACTCTGTAGTATCATTATTTTTCTTACCTAATTTGCAGCACCTACGCTAAGCAAACACAAAAAGTCAAACAGAATGCCAGATGTACATTAATAGACATAATTTATGCTGTTTATGATTTCATTTAAGAACCGCAAAACGTGTTTTGACAGCAAAATGGCCATGTTGTTGCAGAATCCTGCAGGACGGATTGCACTGCAGTTTTTGACCTCTAACCGCTCAATAAAAAAGCCAAGGAGCAGGCAGGGCGAGCAGGAATAGGGGAGAATAAGACCTGATGCGAAGTTAGAAAAGTGTTTGGCAGCACCAGTGGCTGAAGGCATCCCACACGACACTAACGGGCTGCCACCACACTAATGAGCTGCTCCCCTGCCTGTAAAAAACTATCTGCTGCTCTCTCCAGTAAAATTCCACAATGGGCTGGCTAAGCCTCTCTGTGTGTATATATATATATATTAAAATACACACCAAAAAATATCCTGAAAGCCCTCTCATGCTGTGAAGGCAAAATTCATTGCCGACTACAGTAGCATTGTAACAGCGTCCCCGCTGATGCTAGATTGAAAAGCCCAACCTTACGTCCTGCTGAGAATCTCCTGTGGGTAGGAAGAGCTTTTCTTCCAGAAAGACCAGCTGTGTAGAGGTTAGGAAATGCATTAACTTGCATAGTTACCACAAAGGAATTAATTAGGCTGTTAGTGACAACATACAGAAAGCATGAAAAACATGTAGGGAGGATGATACATGGGATGGCAGATTACCACAGATGCGTTGAACTTGGCTTCCCAGAACAGCTGAAGACTGAAAAGGGACAGAGAAAGACACAGGCCCGGCCTGATGGTAGAGACAGGTTTGCTGGAACAGAGGTTGGGGCAGGAGACAGTGCTGAGCGAGGAGGAACATAAAGCTGCTGCTGCTCTATTGCTAGCCTGGGATCCCTCGATTTGGGTGCACGACTTGTAACTCAGCCCTCTTGCTGTGGCCATGCCAATGCTCTCCCCCAGTCTTAAAACCCTGGGGCTGCTTCTGGGCCCATGCTCACGCGATGGCTGAGCAGCGTCTGCTCCTTGCAGGAGGGCTTGGTGCTGGGGGAGCCCGGAGCAGCCCCTGCGGCAGGCTGTGCTGGGGCAGGAGGTCACAGCAGAACCTATACAGGTCACACACTTCACTGACCCTGAGGCACAGGTTAGTGTGTGCTGTCCTTGCTACCTACTGCAAGTTATTAACTTTTTCCCCAAATTCTTAATTTAAGAACACCAGACTGATAAGAAACTCCTTTATTGCTAAGCTTAAATCTCTCTATTGCAGGCAAGCATGTAATATAGTACTTTTAGCAACCTCAACAAACTCCATTTTAAAAGATAAATTTCCCTGAATAAAGAAACACTGCTGCTCATGCATCAAAATGGTAAGAAAATACCATTGCAGCAGCAATAAATACTCTTGAAATTCACCTCAAGAAAGCAAAGTCTGTGATGTATTTTCCTAGACTGATCTCAAAAAGGGCAGTTTTTGGCAAGGGCATTTTATATGCCAGTTATCTTCACATACACACATCAGATTACATAACATATATTGTTGCTAACAGTAGTTTTCAATAACCTATTTTACAATTTTTTTTTCTTTTTAAAAAACACACTTCTTGCATTATTTTTTAAGATCTGTGAACACGATGACTGTCCTAAAAGGTATGATAATCTCTCTCAGTGTTTTTCCATCTCTTCAGTGACTTGCCATGGGAGATAATTATTTGGCAAGTACATTTTATCACTCTTGCCAGGAGTCTCAAATACAGAAGTGAAGAAGACTTTGTAGGTTACTGCTCCAGTATAGAGACGCTTAATGAATGCCAGAAGTCAAATGAGCATAAAACTGTCTTCACAAAAGCTTGAGCAAGACACAACATGAAAATGTGCCAGTGTTTCTTAAAATATTTTTGTGAAATTTCTCCCCAGTTCTTCTTTTTTTCAGTTTACAGCTTGTAGTAAAAAAGACTTTTACATTTTCTAACTCCTCCGCACAAGTTTTAGTATCTCACCACTAAGAAAAGCAACTGGTAATATCATAATGTTCAGTACCTGAATTGAAGAAATATTCTTCCACAAAAATAATGAACTAGATCTCAGACCACTGTCACTCTGGCTGTAGTCTCATGACACAACATCTCTGTGGCACTGTCACTGTAAGATATTTCCTCCCTTCTCCTTTCCCACTGTTTATTCATCCCCTGAGACATAGTGCACTCTACCCTCAGTTGCGGTGGTACTTTTTATCTGGACCGGCTGTGAATTTTATCTGGGAAACTGGTCTAACTTGAAAAAAAAAGTCAAAAATAGATTATGATTGAAAAAACCAAACAAAGTCAGATTAGTTGCTTGATCCAATTTATATTGCATCCATGCAAATAATCTACACCAGTCTATTTGAAAGTTGGTACACCTGGCATGCAAAAATACCTAAAGTGGACATTGCTGCATATACGTTAGAGAATGAATGCCCAGACTCAAGAGTACATTTACCATTGTCAGTTATCGCAGTCTATAGCAGGGACAAAACATGGTTGTTAAGACACTAATTTTATGTTAAATAAACTATGTTTCTGACAATATTTGTTTCTTTATCTGTCCATCAAAGAGAGGAGAGGGGGAATTACTAGATAGTCATCAAAAGCTAATACAAAAATTTTAAAATCCTTTTAGTGTAGGACAGAGTCACAAGGCTGTTCTGTGATCAGCAGAAGATTTGTACTATTCCACAGGTTTTACAAGAACTATTTTTACTGTTTGTCTTTTCAACCACCTCGTTAGCAAACTGCTTGGTCAGAAAACACAGTATGTTTTTGTTGTGCAGCGTACACTCAAGAGGATTGCTTCAGTGGAAAGAAATTTCCAGATATTTACTATCTGTGAAAGTATTTGTGTTCAGTAACCACTTTCACCTCTGTATTCCATCCTAGTTTTTTTTAATGTGAGAAAAGCCATTCAGTATTCTTTCCACTCAAAACCAAAAAGCCTGATGCACCTACACATTTATTTTTTGAGAGGAAAGAAGCTGAATGAGACTCAGAAGCAGTATTTTTGCCATGGTGCAGAGATGCAGATTTGGAAGCAGCCTTAAATATACAACAGACACAGCCTTATTTGACTTACGGCGTCAAGAGTAAACTTCCTTCCCACCTAAGGGTGGTTTAAACTACACTAAGACTTGGTCTCAGCCCACATCAGCAAGATGGTTATTTCCAGAATTTCCTTTCAGAAGCAGAAGATGCTGTGTTGGCTATCCAGTTTAAATGTACAAACAGCACAGATGCAACAGGAATAAGCAAGCCTACAGGGATCAGGAAGGCCCCAGGAATTATGTATCATCACTGGTGATGATGTGTGCATCAACATGCAGTCACCAAACAGCAGATGTTTACCAAAACATTCTTACAATCATTTAAAACTGATTCTCTGAAGAACTGCAGCACTTCTATCCCATTAAACTTATGCACATCTCCCTTTGATTAAGACAAGACAATTTTCTTCTTTCAAGAAGAAAAATACATCAGCGGCTCACTGCTGCACATTTGGTGTAACAGCTTAGGTGAAGTCATGTCAGTGTAAAAATCAAGAATCAGTGCTGCAGAATTAAGGGCCATACTTTTAAAATACTTTTTTTTTTTTTGCAATTAATGGAACATTTCTTCATTTTTGTCTATCTAAATCAAGCACATTAGGTTTCTGTCATCACTTCTGACAAAATAATCCAGTTGATGAATATTGCTGGGCTTCAACAGTTTAGCAGCATAGCTTTCATCTACGAACAGCCACACACAGCAGAGAGGGCAGCTGCCCTTAAAGATGCCCCGATGTTTCCTGCTGCCCCTCTGCCAAGGGTTACCGCCCGCAGGGGAGAGCCAGCCAGAAGGCCGGGCAGCGTGTTTGTGGCTCAGCCGCTTCAGCGCAACGCCCAGCCTTCTGGTCCAGCTGACAGGGGAACTGGACTAGACGCAAAGGCTCTGGATTTGCACTCAAGCACGTTCCACTCTTGCCTGTACTGTGAAAGTAACTTCTGGGTGAGGGGGAACACATCACTGGGAGCGGTGGCTTTTTAATTGCTGGGGCTACATCCACTAGCTATCCTGCATGCGTAAACTACAAGGGGTTCTGGAGAAGTCAGCAATGGACTTGGAACAGTTTGGCAACATTAGAGGTCAGCACAGCTCTTCCACCATACTCTAAGCACCTCAGGTGAAAGGAAGATAAATGCCATGTAACCTGCCACGGAGGGATCCATCTACGGATGGATTATCTAGTGAAGAGCGAGATCTACGAGACCTGCCTGTGTAACAAATGCCAACCAACCATCTTGCTTGCATGCTGTGAGGAGAAACTGCAGTTTTTCTCCTTCACCTGCTTATAGTATCTATCTTACAACTAGGAGAAATAAAGCAATAAAAGGGAGATAAAAAGTAGACATTTAAGACTATCACTGAAAACAATGGTCAAACATTAAATGGTGCACATGAATTTCTAACCTTCTTCTGGTCAGCCTTCTTTTTGATTATCAAAGTCAGTATGAAATAAATTTTTGTAATTCTGGTACATTTGCACCCATACAGGTACCAGTAAAGCAGTCCTCGAGCTTCAGGTCACTGCTCCAAGTGGGGCTACAGCGGTTACCAGCGGAGCAGCAATCACAGTGGGAACAAGGCTGGCAAGAAGGAATGGACTGTGATTGCAACAGCGATTCCAACACCTTCCAACAGCAAAGCTGGAATCAGTCTATTTCATTCTAGTTATCCACTTGTCCTTTCTGCTTTACATGTGTCAAGGGTATATACCAGTTGATTTAATTATAAAAAGAACATGATCATGCTGGTTTTAAGCTATTTAGGTTTGTTTTGGAATTATTTGCATCAGTTCTAAACACAGCAGAGTGGTTATGCTTGAACAGTAGTAACACTTCAGGCTCTATACTTGGATGTTTCCGTTGCAGGAACAACATTTTTATAAACTTCTACTATTTAGAAAATTAACATGTACTCTATCTGTGTGATATATTACTAGCATTACTTCTCACAGGGAAAACTCAATTCCAGCATCTTTGGTAACACTGTTTTCTTTTGGTCAGCTTCTTTGTTTGGGACAAATCCAAATTAGGTATTGAATTCCCTTCCACGCTGTAGCGTTTCCATCAGCTTATGTAAGCAAATCATTTCACATCATAATCTGTAAAGCGTCTAATAGAATTTAAATGTTTTTACTGAGATTCCATCTACTCATAGACATAGGCAGTACTTCATGTATAAACTGTTATATTCTGTTCTTCCTTTCCCACTTAAGAAATCAGGTGTTTTCTGCTGTTTACTTTAATGACACATTGCACTAACGTTGTTCAAACTATGGAAGTTTACATTTATTTTACCTCATTTTTTTTTCTGTATATAATTCTGAAATAAAACTAATTGGTTTTCATATGAATTACGTTCTTACTTATTTGTTATTCTATTTACATATTTCTGTTGCAAATTCTGAACCTGGTATAGCTGAAGGTACAAATACATGGATTGAATACCTTCATCACAGTGGTGAAAACTGTCAGTTCTGAAGCAACTAGCAATCTATTTATTCTTCAAAGTCTATTCTGCAAAATAATTAAGCCTTACTGTTGTCATAATTAAATTACGTTTTTTAAGAACTTTGTTTGTTTGTCTCCTATTGATAGCAACACCTAAGAAGATTTGGATGCAGACAGCTCATTTTCAGTCTGAATTCTACATAAATTGTCCTCATGCCATGCCACGCTTACTGTTAAGCATACTACCCAAGGCTTTAAATTTCTATATTGGAAATTTAATTCTTTCCCGCTTGGAAAATGATTGTCAAGTTTCTCATTCTTACAGGTTTTTGAAAGTTCTCATGGGAAAAGGTAAAACAAACAAGAAATCTGCGTAATTTAAGAATACTGGACATCACTTTCCTAGCAAACGTTTGTAACCATTCCTGCACATCCTAGTATCTTCTGAGTTTTCAGTTAGAAATAATAAGGAATATTAGCTCTGTGGATCAAACTATGTTTAAACCATTTCTGTAAATATTTGACAGAAATGTAATGGAATTTTGGGTTGCTCTATTGTTCCTTTCTTCCTTAATATATGAATAATTTTATCCATATAATTAATTTTGCAACCTAGAATATGATTAAGATTATTTGGTCTATTTCTGTGGGCTACATAAAGCATTGTATCACCTGGATAATGGGTGATTTTAGTCCCCCTGGCTCCATTTGCAATCTTAGAATGTTCTTTTGTTAATTCTGGCTTTCACCACCGTGACTCTTTAAGAGCTAAACAGAAAAGCCAAAGCAGACACCTTTATCTTATTAGCTTATTGGGAATATTTCACTTAAAAAAAAATAAATCACTTAACAAGATGTTACATTTAGGGAATGAAGTGTCATATAATACTGTCTTCTAAAATTTGGGACAAAGTCAACATGTAAATGAAGGCATCGCTTTAGGAAAGGCAACTCAGTTTCAGCCAGAGTTTCTTTGGTGTCAAAGAGAACACAGCAAGTTGCAGTTCTACCTGTACGGAATTCTACACTTGTAATTCTACGGTTCTACAACTTGAAGAAAGGGATTCGATTTAATGCACAGTCTGCTACGGTCAAAGCATTGTCCTCTATTACACTTGGTTTTGCTTATGTATGAATTGTTTAAGTACACCCATACTTAGCAGCTATGTCCCACATGGAAAAGGAAAATAGCCTCCACACCAACAGTTTTTCTCTCTCTGTGTAAGAGAGTCGCTGGTATCTTCTACAGACTTTGTTCAAGCTCAGTTAGGACACTGAAGAGGACTAAGACATAGCTCCCTTCTTCCTCTCTTTTCAGGAGTCTACACTGACAACCCACCAACAGTTCATCAGCTCTTGCAAGGGCTGTTCAGAGGCTCTTGCAAGGTCAGCCCGTCTGCCCCCGCCATGTTCCTGCTCAGCCAGGTTAGTATCCCTGACAGACTATCTTCTCCAAGGCAAGGCAGGTTATCTCTAAACCCACGTAAAAGAAGGCTGCCGAGCGCAAGGGGACTTTCAGCTTCTTTTGCAGGTTCGTAGCTCACCTTCCCTCCAAACTGTTCCTCTTCACTGCAAATGTGTAACCCACTCTTTGCCTGGAAGTCCTCAACCCCTTCTTGCCAAATGGTCATGGGAATCTGCCCCATAATAAGACCTTATTAAATGATTAATTCCCACCAGAGAGCTTTTCAGTTTTTGTTTTGTTTTGATTAGCAGCCTGGTCATGAACTTCTGTCTAATTTTTGTTTACTTGTATCCCTTTCCAGTTTCAGTCCTGGATATTGGTTTGGCTAGCCTGTGTCTTCACAGAACAAGAAAATATTTCTGTTTTCTCCCCTCTGAGAGATTTACACATTGTAGAGTATGTAAAATAGTATGAAATGCCAAAAGTTGATTTAATAGATCTTGGATATTTGAATTACTGCCTTTGATTTTAACTAGACAAAAGAGCTTTTCTACAACCTCTCAAAAGTAGACAAGCCAAAATCTTAACAGCTTTATTGATCTTTCCAGAGAGAAGATATTTTCATCAGTTTTATTGGTCATTTATCTCCTCCATGACCAACAGACTGAGTTATTCTATATTGCTCTTGATTTCTTAACAGAAAGCAACCTTTTCCTTTCCTGTCATTCAAGGAAGATGATTCTACTACCTTTCTCTTTAAACTGTTAAAATTGGAAGTAATTTAAATTAAAAACAGAGAAATGCAAATTACAGATTTGACTGCTTCCAAGGCTAAGAATGCACTTTGGTCTCTTATTAAACATATTCTGTAATGCTCTTTTACCTGCTTCTACTTCCACAATACTGTCAGGTTCTTTCCTTGAGTCTTTCTCCTACGGTAGCTCATACAAGGGAATGATCTGGAATAATGCTGTTTTCTAACCTTACATAAATATTTGCAAGCAATGTATGGGTCCCATTCTCCACAAGAATCCAATAAAGAAACTGGATTCTGCTCAGACCTACCAGGATTCTTCTACATAAACGTATTTTTGTACCAACTGCCCCCTCTCTTCTCAATGGATAAGTGAGACAGAAGAGAGCTCAACTACACTGATCCAACAAAGGATGACAGTTCCCCAAGGAGCCTAAAATGCAAGTGTAAATGAGATGAGGTCCCGGTTGCTCTGACCCTGGGACTAACATGAATTATCTCTCTCAGAAGGGTGGACATATAACAAGTTTATAATATTTCCCAGCTCTGCTGACCTACACCAGTTCCAAAGATGGAGAAAAAAATCCAGCCAATAATTTGTTCTGGAATATGAGCCATGAATATAAATTATTTAAATAAAATGTGGTCTCATCAGTATAATTTCACCACATATCCAGTGGCTTTGTGTCAGAGAATGCTTTTGGATATTGCTTATCTATTATTACTCATTTTTCACCTTTTGTATTTGACTTTCTCTCTAGCACGAGACAGACATCCACCAAATGAAATATTACATCACAGATATGGTAATATTTATTTATAGAACAAGGGCTAAATGAATATTTTTAGTAATATTTTCTAATTTTTCATCAAGGACACAAAGATCTACGCCTGCAATTTAAAGGCTAAAAAAATGTGGTTTTGCTTCCTTCGTAAGTTCTAAATGATTGCATTAATCTCCCTTTTTCCTTCTCAGAAAGTCAGTTGCAGGTTTTATTCCTTCACTTTCCATTCCTTTGGGATTCCCATGCTTTCAGAACAGGCTTGACCTCTTATTTCTCTGATCTTAATGCTCTCGATTCAACAGTTCACCTAAATAAATCTTTACAGGAATTACCTGTATTCAAGGAACTGACAGCAAGGACTGCTGATGGAAAGCCAACAACCTAGCAAGCATTTTAACAGTAGTATTGTTGCACGCGTGACAGTTTTTCTGATGCCTGACACCAGAGCAATGCAAGGATCTTGGTATCTAATTCACGCTGTCTTGAGATGCTGGCTAATGCTGTGACACAGAAAGTGTCCTGCCAGAAGCATTTCCCACATCCCAACCTTGTAGTTAAGCCTTAAATAGTTAATTTAGGCTAAAAGTAAAGAGTCTGCATATATACTGTACACTTGGATACAACATACTGTATACAGTAAGCAATCCATATACATCTATACTACTTCTCTAGATCCTCTTTTCACTCAGTGAGGAACCACAGACAAATCTAGGTGCACCATTTATCTTGTCCTAAACCACTCACTGAAAACAAGACAGATGGATCATGCCCTTAAAGGGTCTAATTCTCCCCCTTGACAAGGTGACTAATGCAGATGTCTGAAGTTTGTACTATACAGGCCCGTACAGTTAGTGAGAGGAGCTTGCTAGCGCCTTGATTTGGACAGCTGATTGCCCCACACAGCTAGCATAGACTTACACAGATGTATCAGGTAGGAACTTGGACCCTTCCAAATCTTTTTCACAACTTAGACAGGAGAAAGAAGACACAATACGGCTGGAAAATTCCAGGCCATCATGGATACAACACATTTAAATGGCACTGAGCTCCATCCAAAGTGTGGTGCTGACTGCTCTTTATAGAGCAGCAAATTATTCCGAGTTCTTTGAAGCACCTTTTTGGCACTTCTTTTCTACTTCCTGCTGCCTTATCGGCCTTTTCCACCTACTCTCCAGGGCTCGTCCTGTATTCCTGCCTCAGCACCACTGCTGAGGCTGCATCTCTGGTGCTGCTACCTAATAGTAATGCCTCCAAATAGCAGGAAGAGGACACCCAACTTCCCCTCTTAATGAAAACATACTCTCGAGGAAAGGGTTCAGTCTGTGATCCAATGGATGGTGCTTCTAGATTCCTCAAACCACATTTTCATTGTGTGTGATTTTTCAGAGGACATCAGCTCTGAATGAGGTGAGCATTACAGTTTGGCTGTCAATGTATGGTATTAAGGTACACATTAGCTCTCTAAGTAATTTCAGTATTTTTCACAGACAGCTGAGATTTCTCTCCAAGTATACAGACACTCTGACAGATTGTTGTGGTTTAACCCCAGCCAGCAACTCAGCACCGCGCAGCCGCTCACTCACTTCCCCCCCACCCAGTGGGATGGGGGAGAGAATCGGAA
>JAVKLA010000014.1:25143622-25218255 GCA_034782735.1 Sagittarius serpentarius | reverse complement strand
TCTGGTGTCGTTTCACCTTAATTCTAACAAAGGAAATCCACGAACCTGAGTCGCTCCAAGTTTGGGACGCGACAGGCCGTAAACCCAAATCTCCGCTTTGCCCTGTTTTCAAGGAAGTATCCAAGAGTCTAACAACCCCCACAGCAGATAAATATTTGACTAAAAATCAGTGAGTGAGTGACTTGGGAACAGTGGTGAGGGCACAGACAGCAGATTTGCCCCCCAGTCTCTGATCTGAGGAACACCCGTCCTGCATGCAACACCTCCAAGAGCAGAAAGACTAACCTGAGAATAACCAGGTGCCGACAGCCACAGGACAGCAGAAGACCAAGGCCTTGGTCCCAGCACCGCACCAAGAATGTGTCCACAGAGATGTGCTCCAGGCTGGCAGAACCACACCAGCCCCTACAGCACTGCCAAGCAGAACACCTGAGGATGGCTGTAGGGCCTACAGAGTAGAGCAAAGCAGCTGTTAGCCTCTGCAGGCACCAAAGCACCCAAACGGCTTGAGTCTCAGGGAGACGGTACCTCTCTTCCTGCATGACAGCACTCTTTCCCAGTTCAGTATCTGTTTCTCTGAGCAGTCACTGTGCTGTTTCTGCAATTATCCTCAGAAAGACTCAGATTCTCAAACTACAGGGTACATGAATGGTGTCATTCAATTGATGCTCTCAAGGAAGGTGTCCAAAGGTTTAAAACAGGATGAGAAGCAAAAGGCTGTTTCATTTCCAGTGGAAAACAGATGTCATTAAAGGAACTCGGAAGTGCCCTGTCGATATTCAAGCACAGGAGCAGACAGACACTGAGCGCCTCTGCAGAGCGTGGCTTCTCTGACCAGACCAGGAGATGTGCCTAGAAAGGTACTTTTCTCCTTCACTTTCTTAGCATCTAAATGAAGTGGTAGAAAATGAGCTGGCCAGAAAAAAAAAATCTGTTTGGAAAGAAAGTATAGTAAATTTTAATCACTACCAGGATTATTAATTGCATGTTATTTATAGTGTTTATAGAGTTTTACAGACGGCTAAGAAACAGCATTCCCATACATTGCTTGAAATAAATTCCTCTTCAGCGTTTGTTTACACATTTGAAGGAGCTGTCAAAATAACAGATGCAGTATTTGCATTTGATGACAAGATTTACCTCTTCTGAAGAGGGGATTAATGTGCCTATATACAATTCTTAGACATCTTTTCAAAGACAGTCTTTTCATAGGAAACGCTGGGGATATTTGTGCTGGTTTTGGCTGGGGTAGGGTTAATTTTCTTCATAGTAGCTGGTATGGGGCCACATTTTGGGTTTGTGCTGGAAACAGTGTTGGTAACACAGGGGTGTTTTACTTATTGCTGAGCAGCACTTGTACAGAGCCAAGGGCCTTTCTGCTGCTCCAGTGAGGAGGCGGGGGGCACAAGGAGTTGGGAGGGGACACAGCCGGGACAGCTGACCCCGACTGGCCTAAGGGACGTTCCAGACCGTATGACGTCATGCTCAGCATATAGAACTGGGGGAAGCAGAAGGAAGGGGGGATGTTCAGAGTGATGGCGTTTGTCTTCCCAAGTCCCCATTAGGCATGGTGGAGCCCGGCTGTCCTGGGGATGGCTGAACTCCTGCCTGCCCGCGGGAAGTGGTGAAGGAATTCCTTGGTTTGCTTTGCTTGTGCAGGTGTGGCTTTTGCTTTACCTGTTAAATTGTCTTTATCGCAACCCACGAGTTTTCTCATATTTGCTCTTCAGATTCTCTCCCCCATTCCACCGGAGGGAGGGAGGGAGCAGCTGGATGGGGCTGAGTTGCCGTCCAGGGTTAAACCAGGACAACATCTGATAGGAAACATGTTTGGTGGCTGAGCTAACCAGTTTTCCCAGCTCCAGTGAAGATGATTGATAACAAATAACTGTAGAGGCAGTGACTGTCAAAACAGTTCAGTAATGCATTTTCTTGCTAAAACTGAGTAGCACCATTTTTCCTCTCTGTAAGAAAGATAGTGACTCTAACTGTCTCCAGGTTCTTGAGCAAATCCGTGTAAATAACATAAAGGGAAATCTGTTTCTACCAAGTATCTAAAAAATCTGCAATGAAACACTATGTAAGATAACCCGGATCCTTTTACTTTTCTTAATTACACCATATGGAACTAGATCCCACTTCAGAAATCAAGTACGTAATTACAACCTAAACTGTAGGAGGCCCATTTTTAATCCTAGCTACTTGATATAATGATATCGATGCTACTTACATGGATCTTACTAGTACAGTAATATGGAATAATTCCTCTGCTAGCAGGGATTTATAACAGTGCAGCTGAGAACAAATCAGAGCCTCATATTTATTGAGGTTATTCATATCTAGTGCAGTCATTGACACCAGGCTAGCCTGGTGCTGTTGTTAACTGAATGAGCAAGATTTCACGCGTGTTTCTGTTCATAGTATTACAGCTGTTTCAGCTTTCCTTTCTCAAGTAGATAAATATTTATTTAAGGATTACTGTAGCAGGATTATAGCATGTCTGAAGACTTTCTTGCAGATGTAAATTTATTTAAATATCAGATGAAATCCTGAAATCCTGAAATACTTCTGCCAGAGTGTGTTTTGTAGTTGGAACCTCGATGTAACCACTGACTCAGCAGCAGTGTACTCCAGGGCAGCTTTTACAAAAGCACTTCAGTGTTTGGAGAAACAATGTTGTGTCAACATTTAATGAAACCTGTATGTCCTGGAAAGCCTACACTGTTTTTTAGCCAGGACTCGGGATCCTACCTCACCAAAGAGCTGCCAAAAAGAGGCTTTTCCTGGATTCCCTCCCATGTATTGAGTAGGGTGGCTCCACATCTCCAAAAGACTCCCAGTGTTCTAGGGGCTTGAAAGTTTTCATAGATTTTGCAAATATCCTTGTGTTGGGGACATTGCTTCACAGTGAAAATAATATTTTGTTTAAACGTAACATGTCACGCTAACACCAGCCGTAGCTTGACGGACAAACCCATTGCCAGAAGGACACTCATGGAGTTGACAAGCTCAGTGCAGGATCTCAGGTGAGACACGCTCTTGTACCCTGAGAAAGATCTCCCAACAGTGCTCTCCGAAGTATTCTTCCTGCCTGCATTTTGAAATTTAAAAAAAAAAAAGAATTCAGACCAAATTAGGAATAATGAGTCTTGCAAGCCAGATGACACTGTTTTAAGGCTGTTTTAACTATTAAACTATCAGAAGCTTTGACCAAAAGCTGTGGACCACAGTTTCAAAGTAAATCTTAACCAAGTGGTCATGCCCAGCATGGAAGCATTCATCAACTCCTTCCTCTGGAGAGAGAGCAGAGACAGCAGGGCACTGCTGGCACTTCCCTCATAAGTATATACTGGGTTGTTAAAATCTTTGTATCGAAATCCTTTCTAGACTGCAACTCTCCTTAGTTGGCTTCCTGGAAGACAACATTTTCAGAAATGTGGTAACATTCCAGCTGGTAATTTCCAAGTTATCGAGCTGTGACACAATGATGCTGTTCCTGTATTACATTTTTAGTTTCTTCTTCACTGCAAAAATTCAAACGCTATTATATAACTTTGTTTCCGTACTCCCCCTATCCCCAAATTCCCTTTGAGTTTATGTATTCAGTAAAGATGCAACAGGAATGAAGTCCTGCCCTCCACGATAGACCTGCTGGGTCTTGAGTTTCTCGGATCAGCTTATTCCAAGGACCCCAGGGAAGTTCAGGGCCCCTGCTCAGGGGTGGGTGTAAAGCACCAAGTGCCTTGCTGCTACCGGGCAGCTCTAGAGCTAAGCAAGCATATGACTTTTACACAGCTCATACAAAATCCACAGATTTTACGTAGTAAAATCAATGCTTTCTCTTGGATTAGCTTCAAACTATATTGGAATCTAGATCAAGAGCTTGATCCTGCAACCTGTCCCCATGTGAGTGATCCCATTCAATGCCATGGTACTGTTTACCTGGCAATAGGCAGTAAAACGCCGCCGCTGTGCATTGACATAAACATCACTGAGCAAAGTCTCTCTCATTTGTTGTAGAATGAGGGATGTACTTTAAAAACATATTGTAAAAAATTCACTGAAGGGAGAAAAAATAGAGGAGGGACAACTCTGGCACAAAACCACAAAGAAACCCAATCTCTCTTAGGTAAGGCAGTTCCGATAGATTTTTACAGAGACTAAAAAAAGGCTGCGAGGAATATGCGTCCTGCTTAGGAAGTCATAATAAAAGAGCACTTTGACTTGCATCAGTAAATACAGCATTAATTGCCAAGGAAAGCCCAAGGTTCCTCCCCAGTGACAGAGAGGACTCGGTTCCAACAGGTGTCAGAGACAAAAATATGAAAACAAAAATGTCAGGGGAGACCCAGGGCTGCCAGCACCCTGATTTCGGCAGGCGACTCTTTGAAAACAATACCAAAAAAAGCAGAATTGTCTGTGTGGAAGTGACAGTGAACTAACCAAACAAATGGGTTTGTAGTGCACGTGATTCAGGGGCATGGAATTTTTTTTAAGTGTCTCTCTTCATAAATAGGTCTTGTATTTTGCTTTTGCAAACAAGCAGAAGAAAGTTTTATTAATAAGGTATTTTGAATGTTGGTCTGCTTGGCACAATCAAATGGGCAACTGAATCCAAAATAGTCATGGCAAAATATATTTTGGAACATATTTTCCCTCTGATTCAACATCAGTGGTTGCCAACAAAACAGCAAAAAATGGCTGAGGCACAAATTTTGATATTAAAAACACTTCGTTTTTTCAGTTGTGAGGTATTTTCATAATGTCCTTCTTAGGAGTTTATTTATTTTGTAGAACTCTTCAGAGAAGCATAGGATAACTACAGTGCACAAATTAATTCCTGATTTGCTGATATGCTTGAAAGACTTTTTTTTTTTCCTTTAAAGAGATAGCCAAAATAAACTGCAAAAACACTAGTATTGGAAAAAAAATAACAAAGCAAATGATCCATGGACATACCTCAGGAGTCACACAGTATTCCCTGTGCAGTCACTGGCATATTGAAGGACATTTTCAATATATAGGGACTGCAAAGCTGAACCTAATTCTCTCTTAATATCTCATGGTGGTACAGGGAAAAAATAGTAAAGACATTTAGCTCAAGCCTTGAGATCAGACATTACTCATTTGCAGTTCTCAATGTCTTCATTTGGCTCCAAAGAAAATAAGACAAAGCAAAATAATCTGAGAACAACAAAAATCTTAATGGTTATAGCAGCAGTGACCTAGGAAAATGGACCTCTGTCCTCTGCTTTCTGGGAGAGGCGGGCGGCTGCTGCAGCTGCATTTGCTGTGGGGTAGGGAATGTTTTGCTGCGCTTTCCAGCCTGGAGGACTGCCCCATTGCCTGACATTTCCTTCTCTGCTGTCCCAGAAAGAAGATTGCCTCTTATGCTGGACTGTTGTCCTCCTGCGCTGGCTCCAAGCCATGCTGCTTTTGTGTTATTACATATACTGGCATTTAAAACCATGAAATGAAAAAGGGACACTTCCTTTTTTTGCAAACCTAAGAGTCAGAAAATTAGAAGAAACTAGATTTACAGCAGCCCCTACATCCTTAATCTTGCTCCTTTATATGTTTGCCGTGGGAAATGATTGTACAGCAGAGTCACATAGTAAAATGCCGTATCATAATGCACAGTTTGTGCTTGCAAGGCTTGCCTTTTTAAAATTAACAACAGATTTTTATTTTAATTTTAACACCCTCTTCTCCTTGTGTCATGTGTTACCCAGAAAAGAAGGGTAGAGAAAAATCAGCTGAAATATTTCTTTCTTTAGAATTTGCCAGTTCAGTGTTGTTGAAACATTTTGTGGAAAGGTTGTGACTTTAACAAAGTTCTAGCAGAGCCCACACATGTCCTAAACAGTCCCTCAGCACTGTTCCCTGGTCGCCTGACAAGGAGTCATGCACCCAGCAGCACTAGTTGCTATATTTTCAGCAGTCCCACGATTTCCAGGATCTGAGACTTGCTGCTTTCCCCAGAGCCAAGGCTGCAGTCCCTTTCGTAGAAAATCTGATATACTGGAGTTTTGTGGCTAGGTGGAACAAAACCAAATTATAAAAATGCCCTGTGACGGTGCCAGAGGAGGCCCCCAGCACAACCTGCTTCCTCCTAACTCAGCAGTTGCTCCACTGGATGCTGGGCGCTTGCAACCTGGTGTGAGCAACAGGCAGTGCTTGGGCCGGGACGCAGGCTGCGATTGCTGTGGCACATTGCAAATGCCCAGAACAGCAGACTGAAGAGAGGGAAACAGCAGTGATGGATGAACAGAGGCTCACCCTGAACAGTATTTTCTTGAAACCCAGAGGTGTTTACCTTTGCTTTCTGATGGCCTTTTGCAAACAGGGGGGAGATGATGGTGCTTAAAGAGAAGTCAAAATGTCCTCAGTAAGTAAAAGCAAAAACCACCTAAAGATGGGGTGACTCTTAGTCCCTCTTCCCTCTGGTTGCCTTTTAACTGGCAGTCAGAAGCAAAGTCAAGATTTAGTAGAGCCTGGTGGTGTCTATCTTAGAAGTCCACATGACCCATCTGCTGGGTGCTGGTGTTCCTAGGAATTCCTCTTAAGCGTATTCAACACAACAGGTCCAAGCAGCTTGGGAAGAAGAGACACGTCTCCTGTGCACCTTTGCTGACAACTGACACAAACGTATGTGCAGACTGTTTGTATCCTGCTGTCTCGGCAGAGACTGTGTCCACGCTAAAACCTGGATGCTGGCAGCTGCAGCAACGTGAAGGTCGGCCTAGGCTTCAAAACGCATCCAGCAAGTAGGGGAAATGACCGTGTAGGGAATAAAGCTGTGTGCCTACATCGCACTGTAATCTCCAGGGTGGCTGCCACCTTGACACGCTCTGCATATAAACCAAAGGCAAGGTTTTATTAGAAGGCCAAGTGACGCAAGTACCTTGGGGAAACAGGGCAAGAGCCGCTGTTACTGAAGGAGATCCCCCACCACTGCCACGAAGTCCTTGGCTGTTCTCTCAGTCAGTTTCCCAGCTGCTTTCCGATACCCCTTCACTCTCCTCCCGTCATCTCCCCTGCTTTTCGGCTCCATCGCCCCCAGACCCCGCAGGTGCTGGTGAGCGCTGGCCAAAGGTGGGCCAGGACTTGTCTGCAGCCCCCTGGGGAAGTTATCCCAGGTGGGTGCAGGTGGCCCGTTGCCCACTGCTGGTGGTCAGCTTCATGGGCTCCACTGTCTCAGCTCAACACAAGCGTGCCCATGCCACAGGTCCACGTCAGCGCCACTGCCCATACACCGTTGCCTCTCACTGCCTTCAGCGGGGGGGACTTGACAGCTGTGGGGGCCCCTGAGCAAAGAGATCCCGTCCCCAGCACTGTTCCCTCCATCACTGTCTCTAGCCATGCTCACCCTTGCCTTCGCCGGCTGAGGGCTGCGCGCAGGCTGTGGGACCCCACACCTCTGCTGCGGCATTTCTGGAGAGCGCAAGCCAAGCCATGGCCGTGCTTTCCCCGACTCTTTAGGCAAGGACAGCAAAGTTGGGGACTGTGGAGTGCTCTCCCTGTCACCAGGAGATGACCTCACCTCCTCCCTGTCCTCCAGGTCACCGCAGCCTGTCGTGTCCCTGTCTGATCTCAACAACCCATCAACACGTGTGAATCAGAGCAGCAAACAGTATCTTCTTACCTTCACACACCCCTGCTCTGGGCTCGCTGGTCACTTTGCTGCAAAGGGCATAGCAGAAACAGGATCTTTTCTGCACTTGACGCCTGGCTGTGACAGCCTGGAGGCTGCCCAGCTGGCCGGAGCCCTTTGCGCCCCAGAGACCTGAGCCCAGCTCCTGTGGGAGAGGACTGGCTGCTTCCCGGGGTAGCGTGGTTCAGAGCCACGGCCTTCATTTCCCATTTCCGGGCAACCAAGCCACAACCCCTCCAGCCCATCGAAGCGTCGCCCAGTATGTCATGCAGACCCTGGGCAAACTGCCGGGAGCGTCACCCCTTCCTGCACACAAGACCCAAGGGCAGGTGCAACCACAGCAAGGGTGAGTCAGAAATAACCTGCCAGGCTTCAGCTGCTCTAATGCAGCCAAGGAGGCTTCTTGGCGGGGGGGACCTGCAGGGTGAGGTGGTACCAGGCGGCCCAGTGAGCCACCTTCCCCTCCCTTGGAGCAGGGCTCGCTGCAGCATCTCCCACGGGTACCTGGCAAAGGCACGGCCAATTCTATTTCATTACCTTCTGAATTTTTTTGCCCGTTATCCTTCCAGCCGCCAGCAGATGGTGGTGCTTTATCTCCAGCCAAGATGCATGTGTACACTTGAGAGCCAGGGAGGCAACGTGACAGCCTGTTTGAGAAGAGACTGAAAAATAAAAAATATACATAAATCTGAAAGTCAGGCTCCAGACAACCTCCTACTTGTGCAGGCACTGATTTTGGAGGTCTAGCTAATATCCCCAACCTCACTCAGGGTTCCTGGCTGGATTTCCAGAGCTGCAAAAACTGCAACTTCATCACTTGCTTCCTGGTGTGATCCTTTGTGTGTGTTTGAATGAGCGCATGAGGGGGGCCTGAAGGCACAGCTCTTCATGGAAGCTGCACAGTTTAGGCACCAAGCGATGAAGAAAATTTATTTATTGCTGAGAATGCAAATAACATCCTCGCCATCTCCAATGAAGCAAAATCCTGGAGGTGAGCTTAGTGATTGCATTCTCTCGAAAATCTCCCTTCATTTTACAGAATTCTCTTCCTCCAGCAAGTGAAAAACAGTGTAAATCACTAATCTGCCCAGCAGTGTAAATCGCTGATCTACAGAGTCCTCTGTAGAAAATGTACCCTAACACTTCCAGCTCTTACAAATTGCCTTCAGGGCTGCGCTTGTGCAAGAACTAACCTGATCATAAGAAAAAAATAGAGCAGATCTAGCTAAATCCTGGCTAAAATTGCAATGGCAACATTTTTGTCATTCCTGATTTATTGATATATCATTTACTATGGGGCAAGACTGGTGTGGTCATGAATGATGCAGTCCTAAGCACAGGCAAAGGGTGGCAGGATAAGAAAGCCCTGCGCAACGCTAAGCCGCATGGCCGGCTGCCTTGCAGGCACACTAGGAGGGACTGGAAACGCATGGACCACAGCGGATCCTTCCCCTGTTATTGCTCCAATTACAGGCCTGATCGTCCTCTCCCAGAAGATCTGTGGGTTACATGCATAATCATTTTGCCTGTCCTAAAATCATTGCTAACACACACTCTTCACCCGTTCAGCTGAGAGCCATTTTTGGCAGGTGCATTTCTTAGATGTTCCCATCTCCGTTGCCTGGAGAAATTGCTTTACAGCCGCACCAACGCACCTTGTTTTGCCTGAACCCACCTCCACAGGAGCTCCAGTTTGCGGCTTCGGTGCCACCAGCCTGTACAGGCATTTCACGGCTTGGGATTTATCTAGCTCATGGCCTACGAAGGGCAACAGCAGATGCCAAACCTGTGGACACCTCATAGTAGCGAGGGCAAGGTAGGACTCAAAACACAAGAGGCTGGGCTCAAGTCAGTATTTTGCACGGGGCGTTAAGATACTACCAGTATGAGTGTGTAACATAATTATGAAAACAGGGATCTAAACTCAGTTCTCCCTCTTACACAAAAAGTACATGTAGCCCAGCAAAATGGGTGTCTGAGAGGAAAATGGCCTCAGTTAAACCTCCCCAGCTAGAGGATGTAGCTATCGGTTGGGTTTCAGCCGTACCTACTGCACAGTTAGCAGCATGGGTTTTGCCTCAAAGTACAACTTCCAGACAACTAATTTGGACTCAAAATATCTCTCTCTCCCTAGGGTTTGAAGAAGACAGAAACCCAAATTAGAGAGGAACCGTTTGGATTTAGCAAGAGGCTGTAAACATTTCACCCAACGAAGAGAATAACCATCAGCCGATAATTTTAGAATCCCATAAAAGAGGCAAAAGCTACCCAGGCAGATTTCAGAGAAAGACCTCCAAAATACACATACAGAAATAGGAAATAAAACAATGAAGCGCAACCAGTCCTCAGAAACTCCCGCCCAGAGCGGTAAAGGCTGAGATTACCCTGGCCAGGCCTAGGACGGAGAGGAAAGAGCAGCCGGGGCTTCGAGAGCACCCTGCCAGCCAGCAGCCCCAGCCTGTGCGTTTCTCACCTTCTGTGAAATGAAGTCCCGCTTTGAGCCGCTCCTGCATGTGTGGGGAATAGCTGGCTGCGGCAGCTGGCAAATGGCTCTGGCGAGAACAGTAAAAGCCGTCATTAAAATTTGAAAAAAAAAAAGAAGAGTGAGAGCAACAGATACATTTGACAGAAAATCATTTCAGAAGCAGGTTATGGGGAAATGCCTGTGGTGAAATTGCAGCTTCGGGCTAAAGAGGCACCTGCTGTGCCCACTGTTAATTAATTGCCGGCGTCAGATGCTGCCAGAAATGCCTCACCATGGCTCGGCAACATACCGTAACATTACGAGATGTGCCTTGCCTGTGAAAAACTTTCACTCGGTGCATTCCTCCAAGCAGCTTGCTGGGCAATAAAACCCCTCAAGCCGTCTGGTGGGATAAACACTCCCAGTTAGCCTGGATCCCACAGTCCCGGGACGGGACTGGGGCAGATGGAGGTTCAACGGCCTGTGCCAGGGAGGCTTCAAGCCTTCGTCGTCTTAAATCGGTGGTCTCGGCCCAGGCACAGGAGGAGCTGCTCGTGCGAAATGTTCCCCACACAGACTGCTCCACACGGTTTTGATAATTTCTGCACCCCTTCTTTACAAGACGCATCATGCAATGCCATGATGGACCGCAGAGCCGGGCCAGCTGGCAACTGCGGCAGCGTCTCCTCCCAGCTGTGGGAGCCACAAGGCTGTGGAAGAGAAACACGAGTCCCCAGACCTGGCTCTCAGACCCAGACCTAACCCTCGGACCCAGACCAGCAGCATCCGCTTCCCCGCAGGCACACGGGGGACCTCCCCGCCAGCTGACAGCCCTGGCCTTCCCTTCATGCTGCCCCCAGCCTGCCATCAGCGGGGGCTCAGCCCGCCCTTTGGCTGGGCGAAGCCTCAGAGCTGTCCCCCGGGTCAGGCTCCATACCCTCTGCCTCCCCCCTGTCCCACCGAGTCACTCACCACCTGTGAGCTGCGGGGACCCCATTGCCCCTTGCCTCCATCCTTGCTCATCCCGCTCCCCAAACCGCAAGCCCCATGTCCCCGCTGTCTCTGCCTGGAGGGGACCAGCTGTTTGCAAGGCAGGGAAAGCCTGGGCCAGCGCTGCCGAAGGATGCTCGGTCCCAGCGCAACATCAGGAGCAGCATCAGGCCTGTAATACCTTCGTCCTCCCTTCTCTCAGCACCTAAGTTTTTTCACGACTGCCGTACCGCTCAGCTCTCTTACCAGTCACTCCTCTTACCCCTTAATTTTAGCCATGAGTCTCCTATCCCCATTTATAAAATACTCTCAGGGATGTATCTGTCACAAGAGCAGCTCCCGCCTGGAGCCCCCGCCGCACGCCAGGGATGCAGTCATCCCCAACTCTGTGGCATTTCAGCCTCAGATTTATTATTAATTATCGGTGTCATTATTACACAGCACCTATGAGCCCTGGCCATCTAGCAAAGCCCCACGCAGAATATTAAAATGCTAATTTCCCTCCGAGATGAGAACTTGCTGGTGTCTCTCTGCTCATTTGTTTGCAAATGTCGTTTTCCTGTCGAGGCTGTATTCCCAGAAGGCACGGCAAGGAAATGCTTGCATAAACAGCCCCTGTTTAAGAAACCACGTATCTCGCACATTCGTGCCTTATAGCCCTAATCAGGATTACTGTGATGCTATAAGAAAACCATTTCGTTTTGTCTGATGCATTTCTAAGATCTTATTGCGCCTTCAGAACGCCTCGATGCAGCAACAGCTTTAGGATATGTGGTGGAGGATGTAATTTTCTTCTGCAAAGCATGGCTTAGCTGGCTGTAATAAGTTATATTAAGGCACAGCTCATTTTCGTGCCCCTGTGTAAGTCTCCAAATGGCGCACTGGTGTGTGACTGCTGCAGCTGTCCCAGGTTTTGCCCTGGTATCAGGTTTTCGCTTGGAGAGCAGGCGGCAGCGTAGCTCTTGGCAGCGATGGCTGTCCTGGGCCAGGAGCCAGCACCCGCCAGAGTCGATGGGAGCCCTCGCGCCGCTGCTGCCAAAGGGCTCAGGGGCTGTGCTCCCAGGCAGAGACACCCTCTCTATTGGCACAGGACAGAAAACCCTCTATTTTTAATGACAGCGATTAATAGGGTATGGTTTGTAATGCTAATGATAGGTAGGTGGAGAGGTGGTTCAGGGAAAGCAGAGTAAAAGGCTGCAGCTCCGCAAGCGAAGCAAAGAAGTGCTGTTATCCCTTCCCCCCCGCACTGAGTTTCTTTGGAGAGCTGCATGGGAGGTGCCAACCCCCTGAGCATCACCTTCCCTTTTCACTGCCAAAGTATCTCCTGAAAACACCTGAATTCTCTTCTCCTCAGCTGCATGATTTCCAGCGGTTGATGAAGCACCGGGATTGTTTCAGGCTGCATTTTAAGGTAACTAAACCAGCATTCAGTTATATGGCAGAGGCAGCAAAAGGATTTGGCACCAACAAATGCAAATGTGGAAGTTCAGCTTAAAACAAACACGCAAATGAAACCGGGATCTCTCCTCGCAGGTATTTTTTGTAAAAAGCCTGCCATTATTATCCCTCTGCCATTGAGCAAGACCGGCAGCATTATCTTAAGTTGTGAAATACCCCTAATGTTTAGAACTATCTCAACAGCTCCGAATCGTGGGGGATACAGAAACACAGCCAGAAAGTAGCTCGGAGAGAAAGGTGGACATTTTTTTTTACAGCTTTACAGCAAATGTCGCATATATACATAATACAGGCCATCCCATTAGACAAGGTCTTCCTTCTTTTTACAGTCTCAGTACCCATCCCACATACAAATACCTTCCTTACATTAAGGCCACGTGTCTGCCTCCAGGTGCTGTTACAAAGCGATTGCAGTGGGGTTTGCTGATGCCAGATGGGAACTCTACTTGACTGGTAATAATTCCCTCCCCGGGTCAGGGATGCAATCGTGTTTGCAAGTGTTTAGAAGTTTATTACCAAAGAGGCATAGCTAGCACACCTGAGCGAGAGAGAGTCAAGCAGACCGGGACAATTGGTGGATAAAAAAATCAAAATTAAGATGTAGCAAAAAGCATCACAGGTACTGGCTCCTGTAATTCTCAGGGCTAAAGAAGTCACTGTCGCAGCAGCCAGAGTTGATACCCAAGGATGCCTGTCTCCTGGTACCAGAACTACTCCTGGCTTCATTTCTGGGCTGTGCACACATAGCTTTAATTCAGAGATGGTTCAAAATGTACAGAAGGGCTACAGCAGATGCACTACCTGGTTTTGCACGGACGGATGCACTGGAATGCCACAAACTTCCAGAAAAACTCACCAAAATCTCTGTCCCACACAACTGCTACCACTCACAACCAGGGTCTGGCACTACTTCAGACTGCCCAGCCACAAAACTCAGCCTAATCCAGTCCTAGTGGGAAAAAAAGGAAAGGAACACAGAAATAAAAATCAGAACCATGGCCACAGTGGACAGTGCTGAGTGGGTTATTCCAGCCCAGCTTTTCACAGAGCGGGAAGAAATCCTGAGCAGACAGAATCAAGACTGAGCCAACAGCACGACCAGCCGTGCTTTCTAGGGCAGGGGCTGGTTCTCGTCCGGTGTCCTTGCTGCCGGCAGGATGCTCAGACAAGCCTCCACAGCAGAGAAAGTGAATGTGGGAGCTGCAGGAGGGAAGGCCCAGCTGCCAGTGGGGAGCAGGGAGCATCCCAGCTCAGCTACACCAGCCCTGCAGCATGCCGGTGAATCTGCTGCGCCTGCTGATGGTGCTGGGCCCGGCAGGCTGGGCTCTTGGGGTGCCTTTTCTCTGCACATTAACTTAGTCTCCCGTGTTATCTGACAACTCAGATGTTAAGAAGTGAAAATACGTGCCCAGTAATCTGAAAAACAGGTTCCCTGTGCAAGCAACAAGGCTCAGGAAAAACACTGCTTATCTCCACGGCAGAGATATGGGGGAGGGAGGCACTTGCTGTAAATCACAGCATTCTTTCTGCACCGGGAACACGTACAGATCCCCTTTGCCTGCTTGCCCGGGCCCCAGACCACAAGAGCACTCTGGTATATAAATGGATTCAGGCGCCGCTGCCCAGAGACACAAAACTCCCAGCCGGCCAGCCCCAACTCGCTGACGTCTGCCCCATCGCATGGCCGAATTGCCCAGCCGCCTGCTTGCCCCTCGCTCAGACAGACCTCGCTGCTCTGCCTGCCCCAGCCGGGCAGCTCGGCAGCTCCTTCCCAGCCTGCGGGAGGTCAGCGTTGGTCCCAGCGTGGGCGGGTGGGGGGCTCATCCCAGGGGCTGCTTCCCTTCGTGGCCTTGCCCCGTGGGCCCCACAGCCAACAGTCTGCTGTGGGATCATCCTCATCTCACCCTCCTCCAGCCCCGGAGGAAAGGCACGGGTGACGCCCGCTTTGGCAAGAAAGTGCCGTAGCCCTGAATCCCACCCAGCTCGGGGCTACGAAGCTCCGCAGAGAACAAGCTGACCCTGGGGTGGCGGTCCCTGCGGGCCCTGTGGGAGGCGGGCAGATGTTGGACCCAGAGGTGAGACGTCGGCAGCAGGCTGTACGGGGATGCCAGGCAGGGGCAGGTCAGGCATTTCAGGGCTTCGCTTCGCCGGGGCCACATCCCTCTGCAGCCCGGCCAGAGCGACGGGGTCATGGAAACGGGTTGGATGCTAACGCAGCCTTCGGCCTCGCCAGCTGGAAGCATCACTCGGATGGCCCCCAGGTCCTCCCAGAAAAACATCGTGTGGTCTCCGGCCAGAGCGGTACCACCAAACCACGGCAGCTTTCCTTTCCCGGCTGCCTCCTGGGCTCCATCCGCCCCGTGGGATTTGCCAGCAGGTGGCAGGCAACCCCTGGCAGAGGTCCTGGCCAGCCACACTCGGCCGCTGGGCTCCTCCAGCCCATCCAAAGAGCAGAAAGGTCTCCCCCCCCAGCTCTCCTGCCCCTTCCCTGCTCATCCCCACACCTGCGCCCGCTCCAGGCGCAGCTCTGGGCCAAAGCACCCGGCGGGGTGGGTGCAGTAACCCTCTGCGGGAGCCTGCAGCCCTCAAGAGGCGGAGGAAGAAGAGCCGGTGTTCGGCTAAGAGCGCGCCGAGGTGTTTGGCTCCGATACCAGCAGCGCGGAGAAAAGCTGCTCTCAGCTACTGCGTGGCCGTTTAGCCCAGAGAAACACTTAGAAGAAAGACGGAGCAGGCCTCTGACCCCATGCAGGGTTATTTGCTCAGATCAACCTTTGATATGAAATTCTTTTTTTGTATTTAAAGAAAAAGAGGCCCATTATCAAAGACACCATGTCAACACCAAGGAGCAAACAGATACTCCACTGAGACTTCAGTTTCGGGGGCCCTGTACCTGCTCACCCGGGTCGGGCATTGCCCAGCATACAGGCAAACAAAACCCGCATTTACAGATCCCGTCGTAACACCATGGAGGCTGCTGGCAGAGAGACTTGCCAAGCAGAAAACGGTAATGGCTAAGGACAGACATTTCATTTTCAAGCCTCAAGAAGCTGTTTGCAAAAGCAAAGTCGGACTGCAACAGCTTCGCTCTGAAGCCTCCCAGTGAAACCAGTGACAAGTCTGCTCCGAAAGGCTCTAGGGTAGGAATTGGCTCAGACTTGCGCTCAAATTGTTTGCGGTTTATGTGACAGAGAGCATTTAGCCAAACTCCTGTCAAGAAATGTGAATTTCAACATTTGTATGTAGCTGTCTGTTAAGAGAGGAAAACCCACAAAACAAAACCCCGAACTGATAAACAGCACCCGCTTCCAAAAGAGCAACTCCTCTGTTGGCAGGGCTGCAAACCCTGGCTCTCCCCAGCTCATCGGGAGCCACGGCCGGTACTGGTGGGACAGCACTGGCTCCGCGGCCATTTCGGCTCAGCCGAGCAGCCCCAGCTCTGCCGGCTGCTGGGCTGGGCAGCAGGGCTTCACGGCTCTTCCCCCTCCTCCAGCTTGCACGCACTCTCACCAGCTGCCAAAGGGCGTCATACATGGCCTGTACGCTATTCACGCTCCGGCACCTGGGATGTGCAGGGCCCGGGCACTCGCAGCCCGAGGTGTTCCTCACTGCGGCTCTCCCCTTGCAGATGCGCGCGTAGCAGCTCGGAGGAGTTAAACATCTCTCCCAGCCTTTGGTTAACCGGCGCGACCGGTGGGTTTTCGCCCTCCCACTGGCACTGCCAGGGGCCAGCTGGCACGCGGGAGGCCTGCTGACCACAGCACCCACCAGCCTGGCCACCTCCGCCCTGCCCGCGCGCACGCCGCACGCAGGCTGACGTGCTCCCAGCGCAGCTGTAGGGCGGCTCTCCTCTCCAAGCGTGATGGGAGCTACAGCACAGCCCTCGAGGGGCCAGCTCTGCCCGTGCAGGGTCCGTGCTTACCCCACACCTCTCATCTTCTACACATCTTCCCCCAGGGCTGCACTGGTTCCTCTGCGCCAGGACAGCCCTCACCCCTGCAGCAGTGCCCGCTGGGCACTCCTCCTCCGAGCAGAGCTGGGGTTTGGGACAGTGACAACTTTACTGTCCTGACGCCTGAGCTTGCTGCGGCCCAGCCCTGGGCAGCCCTACACCTTGTCTCCATGGGATGGTCGTGTGCCTTCGGGCTAGCAGTGGCTCAGAGAAATTTCAGGCCCTTTGCTCCCAGGCTCACGTTGCTTCTGGAGCTTTAAACAACCCTCCTGAGGCGGTGGAGGGGGGTTGCACTTCGTGATGAGCAGCTTCACAGAGCGGCTTCTGGTGAACACTGTCGTATTGCTGCTGTGAGCCATACCACAAACATCTCTCTTGGCCGGGGTGTGCCCCCAACTGAGGTTGCTGCCTTGGCGTTGTGGTCCCCTAAACACAGCAGTGTGAGATGATAATCCCGTCTTCCGACTCCAAATCCTCCTCCCGAGATGCTGCTGCTCGAGACGGCCCTGCTAACGTTTAGCTATGTTTAGTTAGACTCTTTATATTAAACAGGTCAGAAGTGACTTATCCCTTTATACTTCATAATAGAACAGGCAAGAAAGTTTTAGTCTATGTATTTCTGGACAGCGGGTGGGAACCACGGGTCCATGATGACCCCACCACCACTGAGGTCCAACAGCAGTGACTGCTGCAGGCTCACATTGCCCAGCTAGGCAGCAAGGAGAATAAGCATGCTGGTGTTCTAAGAGCCCAGTGGAGGAGTCAAAAAGGGTCTCCTGACCCCTCGCTGGACAACCTCATGTCAAAAACAGAAGGCGGGAGAAATTCCTGCAGCGTGGTACTTGCTCATAGAACCATAGAATCATTTAGGTTGGAAGAGACCTTTAAGATCATCATCGAGTCCAACCGTAAACTTAACGCTGCCAAGTCCACCAAGCTGAGGCAAAGTCAGCCTAGCCTGTTCCCACCAGGCTCGCTGAGTCTCGCACGCACACACGCATACACACATGCACACGTGGCCATTAAAGCACGTTCTGGTGACAGAGAAACGTGGGGTGATTCAAAAGAAAGTAATGGAGCCACTCCCACCTGCCCGTGTGAACGTGAATCATGTGGGCTCAAACCTCAGCCAGATACAAATCAACAGATCATAAATGAAATATAAGAGAGCATCCCCTGAGGCCTGGCAGCCTCCCCCACCTCTCTCCCCCTCCCAGGATGTCAATCCCTCTAACGGGCTCTGGCAGGGTTTGTTCACATCCTCCCTAAATAACCCCTGCCAGCACCTGCAAAGGGAAGCAAAAGTGTTCATGTTCAAGGGCTTTCCCAGAAAGGTCCCCTTCTTGCCTTCTTCTTCCGGACCGGGAAAGTCACGTCAGTCAGCGTCGGTCTTTTGCTGGTAGTCTTCCCCCAACGCAGCTGCCCCCTGGGACTCTGGGGTGGGCAGGCAGGGCTGCGGAGGGAGGAGGCCAAGAAGGTGATGCCGGTGGGGTGTTAAGGGCCCCTCTCTGCAGAGCACGAGGGGCAGGCAGGCCCCTCCCCGCCGTTTGAGGCAGCAAGTCATCAGCCCTGCAACGCAACGCCGGAGACTCCCTTCTTGCCTCAGCCCCTCTGCTGCCTCCCCTCTCTCCCTCGGCAGGATGAGGCTGACGGCCCACGGAAGATTTACGGAGGCAGCAGCTTCCTGCTGGTGGGGGGCTTGCACGGACCACGACTCTCCTAATCCGGAGGGGCCAGCGGGAGCCCCGCACGAGCATGGCATTTGCAGACTTTCTTTTGCCCGTCATGGCCAAGGAATCTGAGTTTCCACCAGTCCTTTCTGTTTGACTTGCAGGTCAATGAGACGCATTTCCGCAGCAAGACTCGTGTCCTCCAAGCAGAAGATCCAGCTTCGTGGCAGATGATGTCTGCCATGCTGCCGAACTGGCTGGCTCTCGCCCATGTAGGATTTTTCTTTTCCTTCTACCTTCCTCAGTAGTCTTCCACAAGGTGCATGACGCTTCCATCCACAATGGTACAATATGTAAGAAAATCTGAAGACAATAATGCCAAGAGGGCTCAGGCTGTGCTCTGAAATCTGTGCTGTAACGTTAGGCGTCCTGCTGGACAAAAACCAGAGCTGTCAGACAGCTTCCCAGGACGGCCAGGACCCAGGCAGCATTGGCAGGAGGATATCCTCCCCAGCACTAAAAGCAAAGTGAAACAAACCAACCAAGGGTTCTCTGAATATACTTTTTTTTAATGCATCTACCATTAGCCATAAAATCATATCCTCAGGTGCAGGCTGCCAGGCATCTGGAGAAGAGAGGGTTTCTGTAGGACTGGGCAAAGCTGAGCCATGGCATGAAGAGGGGCATTTTAGCCAAAGCTTACGGCAGCCCTAGCAGGTGAGAACAGAGCAGGGAAGAAAAGATCGGAGGGGATCAGACCTGCCCCAACTCCATCCAAATCCAGTGAACTGCCAGTTACCGTGTGACCCTCCCGCGGGACAGACCTTAAACACAGCAAAACGAGGTCTGGGTCTGGGGCACTGCAGAGAAGCAGGAGGACACGCTTCAGAAAACTTCCAAAAGTCCTACCCTCGCCCACACGTGGGACTCGTCAGGCCTTCTGAGAAACGTCAGGGCCTAAAACGTGTTGGAAGATGGGTACCACAGGCCCGCTCTGTGGACGCACGCAACCACGGAGCTGCGGCAACGCAGCGCGTCCCCTATTCACAGCCAGGAGCGAGCTGGTCCTCACGTGGCACCTTCCACCTCTGCCTCTGCCTCTCCCGCCCGGAGGCCCTCGGGAGGGGCATGCGTGGGGAGGAGAGGCGACGTGCAACGTGCCCGTCGCTGCGCTGGCTGGCACCTCGCTTCTGGCTTCGGTCTTTTTCACGCTTTCAGCTGCTTGTGCTCTAATTTGCAAGGGCGGGAATCGCTATCAGGCTCGGGGAGGGGTGGGGGGGCGAGGGGCATCCAGAGAGTTTTTCTGAAGCGCCACAGTGTTTGTAAAGCATCTGAGAAATCAGATCCCACTACCAGAGCCTCTCTGTCCCAGATGGGAGCAGTGCAGCAGCAGTGCTACCCTCTCCCGGCTCGCCCCAGGCGCTTCTGGCACCTTCCCACGACGCCCACTGCCTGCAACGTGAGCCGACAGCTTGCATAAGGTGGGCCCGCTGCTCCTGGGGGCTGGATAACCTCCCTTCCACCTCCACGCATGGGCTTCGCAGTTGGAGCTGCCCTGTGCTGGCACGTTGCGTTCACCACCGCAGCTGCAACCCACGAGAGGACCCCTGAGCTGACGCCACCCCTTCCCGACCCTCTCGGAGGACCGACTCACTCAGTAGCTCGCAAACATCCACAGTAGCAAACCTCCACATCAGACGGGTGCCGTGGGCCGTGCAGAGGCCGACACATCTGCCCACGGCACAGATCGCCTCCCCTTGCAGGAGGGGTGGTTCTGGCTGGGAGGACGTGGGTCTGGGTCAGGTAACTGCCTTCCCTGCCTGCAGCTGTGGGGCTGGGAGCAGGTCCCGCACCCAGCTGAAGGAAGCGATCGTGTTACACGGTGGGGACGTCTGGCCCCGAACATCCTAAGCTGCGGTACGTGGTGTAAACCTGAAACCTGCTCTACAAATGCTCAGCAGCATTCTATTTAGTATGCATAGCTATTCTGGCTACACAGGGTATCCTGTTTTCTCACTGCATTTTTTGGAAACTAATTATTCCTTAGCTCCACATTTGGATACGTGTGTGAGAGGAGCGAGACACAGGAAACTTGGTTAGGGTGTGGGGTTTTGTTCTGGTTTGGGGTTTGGTGTTTTTGTGTGGTTTTTTTTTTTTATTTTTATTTAAGACGTGACAGATGACTATCAATGCCAACATGGTTTTATTAGCCATGCTTGCCTAAACAAACTTAGGACATATGCTAATAATTCAAATGAACATACTGCTGGAGTTGACCTGTCTGGCAAGATCCTGAAACCCAAAAGCGAAAGTGTGTTTTGTTTTGACATCCACATGCAGCATATCCAGAGACCATCCCTGATCCCACGGAAGTAGGGATCCTTCCCACTCTTCCCCCATCCCCTCCACAAGTATGCCATGTTGCATGCACCAGAACCTCAGTCCACACAAGGGCAAGGCTGAATACTGCTATGGTGCTCTTTTGATTTCATTTTCAAGGTAGTGTGTAGACTACCCAGAGTCACAGATCAGTGAACTGCTGGTCTCCCCACAGTCATATCCAAAACATCACAAAGGAGCTAGGTAGCATACAAATGGATTACCTCAGCTCTGACAAATGAGAAGCTGCAGTGATAACGCAGTCTTGGAATACTACAACCACTGTGTATTAATAAAAGCAATGACGCACTGCAACTGATATATGAGTTTGGCACATTAGATGGGAAAGAACATGCCTGCTTCTGATCTAGCTGGCAGGTCATTTCTTACATCCTCCAGCACACACGATCCACTGACAAGTATTTTATATCATTTACATTAACAAGCCACAGCTGAGCATTTCTCCACAGACAATATATGTAAATGTTATCATGCGAGACTGAGTTCTTGGAGATGAAAGCGTACAGCCACTGTGCAAATATGACACGTCACAATCTCAGATGACTCAAACGCACTTAAACAGCTCTAATATTGCTCTGGATGATAACAGAAGTTACTTCATTCCTGCTTCCCAGAACTGGCTGTCTCAATGTCACAGGGGACTTCCAGCTTTCACCCAGCAGCAGCACGATGTAGAAGCAACTCCTGATAATCCTCACTGGGACTTACCCACCAGGGCGTGTTAGTAGATGTTCCCATTGTTTCTTAAATGGGTAGGGATTTATTTCTAGGCTTGTGGGATACTGCAAGCTACAAGAAACTTTCAAATGTTTAAACAAAAGCTCCATTATTACCAGGGGGAGTATTCTGAAACCAGAAACTATGCAGATTTTCATACATTTATGGGTGGGTAAGACCAAAAAGTCTATAAACTTCTTGACATAATTGAGTCAGCCTGCTTGTGATGTGCAGGGAATTTTGTAAAGGTGACTCACTCCTGTCAACTTCGCTAGGTATACCTTCTACAGTTGTGATGCTATACTTAGGAGATAAACATTTCTCTTTCAAACTCAAATGTTTCCCAAGAACTGCAGTTACTACACAACGCCATGATATGATCTGCCTGCTTGAACCTCCTCTGCTGCGGCGAAAGGAGGACAGCAGCAAGGGAGAAGCCTCATCTCCTTTGGTTCCTCTTTGTTAGCAAGTTGACATTATGAGTTTTACTGCCAAAACCAAACTATTGGAAACTGTCCTCCTTTCTTCTGTACCACTGCAGGAACGAATCATACAATTAAAAGAGGTTGAAAACAGAAAATCATAATTGGAATTTTGCAAACTATTCATCATTCTACATCATATTAGGCAAGACCAACAACAGATGTTTTTGAACTGTACAGCCTAGCAATAAAATGTGAACTGACAATTTACAACCATCTCCTAGCACTATCTGTCAAACTTACCGTCTGCAGTAAGACTTTAAGCCTTCAGTTCTCTGGCTCACTTTTCAGCCAAGGAAGTATGTTTTCTTTAAAAGCTGATTGCTTTTCCACAGACCTGTGTGACCTAAGCTTACAGGTTAAAGTTCAGTGTCCACTTGTGTAAACTGTCCGTAAGACTCCGAACTGACAATTGTGCCCCTGACTAGGTCAAGCACGCAGAGTTAGAGGTCATCTTTCCAGAGCAGGGCTGTGCCACGTCGCCCAGATAAGGGCAGAAAGTATTTTTAACAATGTAAATGTTAAAAATACATGTTTAAACATATTTAAAAGTTCATCATGTTCTGAAGAACTTCAGACATCTAAATTTGATAGCATTAAAACTTCATTACAAAATCAAAAGGCTGCATGCACGCTTCCACTCTTTTTTTTTCCCTAACATTCCAAGGAATCCCTATTTATGGATGTAGGGAAGAATCTTACCAATGCAGGCCGTGGAAAGGATGCCTGAGCCATACATCATTTGGCAGGACCTGGTCCATAATTAAAACTTTGTCTGCTGATGATAGGTATGAAGAATTCCTTTCTTCAGTGCTCCACATAATGGGGTTTTTATTACTGAAGACCCACCATTAGTCTTGTGGGATGGAGACTGCAAAAAATGCATTATTGCTGGCAACCACATCACATCCAACACTCAGTAACAAACACCTGATTTTTTTTTTTTTCCTTATTTTAAAAAGTCATTTAAAAAATAATGCAGATTCTCCTTTACTAATTTATTTACAACATTTACTGCTAGCGTAAGCAAAGCAAAACTCCACTCTGACAATGGACTGGAGCAAAGGTATCCTTCCTGCGATGACGTCAAACATGAGTTGGAGATTTCACATAACTTCTTAGTAAACATCATCAAAAGACATTTTAGCTACATGAATACATTGCTGAGTATTTCATTCAGCCATGTGTTCAATGTATGCAATGTACATGTAAGAGTTACATCTCTCAAGTTCTCTGTCCTCTTCAAGATACTTCGAAGACCACACTACAAAATAATCACAGCAATGGCCTGTTACAGTCCATACAATACACTTACCAGTATGCTGGCACACAAAGCTGGAAGAACTGATCCCGTAGCAGTATTCCAAGGCAAGCACATTATATAAAAATTATTAGGTAGGTTGGCATTACCTTCAGACTTCAAATAATCATCATTATATTTTTAAACACCTACTCTGGATTATCTTGGATATCTGTTACCTAACAACAGTGGTACTCCCACAGCAATTTCAGCAGCTCAGCTATGACTGTACACTCATCTTTCATAACCTTGTTGGTGGTTTTAATCTACCTCCAACAATTATTGTTCTAATAAATATTTCTTGCAAGTGAAAAAATCATTGTAGTGATCATGCAATAATATTTTTCTACATAACTATAGGAATATCAAAATAAACTAAAGCTGCTGGTTTTATTGTGATCTTAAACAAGGGCATGAAGTTCTCTTGGAATGTAAAAAAGCAGTACTTACCCATTTAAAAAAACCAAACAAACAAACAAACACATTACGGGTAAACCATCGTTAAGCTTTGCTGGCTATTGGAACAATGCTTGCTCAATGTGTAGCCAGATCAACTTGATACTTGGCACCAATATGATGCTCTTTGTGTTCAAACAGCACATGGAAATTACTCCTCACACTACTAACTGCGTATCGTCCAGTAGTAAAAACCCACGATATTACGGTGATGATTATCTGCATTACAGACTGCCTGCGAGCACCAGTCATGAAGCTACTGTATCAGGACAAAACAACCGTTCCTGTCTCAGGGAGCTTACAACGGGTGCACAGGAAGGTGACGGACAGATGCAGATAGCCTGGAGGGTGTAATGAAACACTGGGACTGTTTTCATTAACACAATAGGTACGACTCATAGCACACCAGTAGCTTAAAATATTGAACTTCTCACAGACATCAAAGCCAAAGGGTTTTAATGAGGGATGCAGAAGACACCTAGGAGGGAATTTTTCAGAAATTTATGCAACAGGTCTTCAGGAACAACTGGCAACTGGAAACAGAGCATAAAAAGGCTTATTTGCAAATCTAAAATGGGGCGTGTAGAGGTTGACCTGGTGGGACAATCAGACCAGGAGGTAACTTAGATAACTTCTTGATTTGAGTAAGAGGGATGGGGTGGCAGCAGGCTTTGGCAGTGACGTGAAAGTGAAGAGAGCAGCTTTACATCTAATGCCCCAGAGATGGCAGAGCCAGGGCAGTAATGCAAAGCAGGAAGCAACGAGTCAGAACAGGAGACTAATAAACAACCTACTCTGCAACTTTCTGAATGGCTGTGAAATGTAAGTTCTCTAGCTGTCAAGGACAGAAAAAGAGATGACACCATAATTCAGATCAGTATGATGAGGCTGGATTAGACTGTAAATTGCATGACCAGGTAGGAAAAATAGCGAGAGATGCTGTAGAAGAACGAAGATTGGGACAGAGCCAACGCAGGAGGTTTTAAGGACATCCAAGTCAAAGCTGCTGACTAAGCAGAAGCAGAAAGGAAGCTGTGAGGTGTATAGAGCTGGGGATGCTCAGTTGCGTTGAGGCTGAAGCAACAGCTCTTTATCCATGAGGTGTCAGAGACGCAGACTAAGCTTTTTGGCAAAAGTCTACTTCTATTCTCACCCTTGTGCAAAAGGCACATCAGAAACCGAAGCCTCCTTCTTAACGCAACCGGTAGTGCAAGTAAATCCCAACCATTCTTACGCACGCAACTGTTATGGAGAAGACAGGTGGGATTTTTGGAAGAACTATCCATCTGTGAAACAATGGTTAGATGGAACAGAAACATGCAGGCTAGCAAAGCACACAAACACCCACCTTGAGAAATGCTCTAGCCCATGCTTTCCATGTTGTCACCTGAAATACTTTAAATCCTCCAAGGTCCAGCAGGAGGAAACAGTAAGAGGGATTTAGCTTTAGAATGCAGTAAACCAGCTCTTTTTCAGAGGACACGTCTATAGGATTGTCACGCAAGTAATAATGAATTTCAACAAGCCGCATCGGCGTGGCACGCCAGAATACTTGTAAGCAGTGGGCAAAACCTAAGAGAACTCCTCCATCGATTCTGTTTTCCATAAGGCTTCATTCTATTTTGATAGACACATACCCATGAATATCCTTGTGGGCATTTTAAAAGCTGTAATTTCAACTCTGAGGTTTTGCAAGCTTTGTTTTGTGTGGTGTATGATATCATAAACATCCTGGATATAATTACAACTGCAATTTTGTGGGCTATATTTTCCCTCTTGGTAGCCCAAAGCCAATGTTTACAAAAACTTTTCAGCACGCTTATTTGATTTGAACTTTTTATTATTATTACAAATGTATATTATTTTATTAAAAAAATTCACACTGAAGCAGAGTCAATTCCATTTCATTACAACCAAGAATATAAAATAAATGCAATGAACTCATAGTTTAGTTTTAACAGTCATTTCAAGAGTGACATCAGGACAACTTAAAAGCAGTAAACTCTCAACTCTAGAATGAGAAACAAGTATTTTGCTTTGTGGTTTTGCTAGCCCATTGGCATGGGCACTGCCGAATGTGGCCACCACAGATTCAGAGTGGCAAAGTTTTGTGGCAGCATGAGGCGCATACACAATAATTTCTAATGAAAACTACAAAAATGAAAGATGCGTGCATGAAATTATTACGGAAAAAAAAAATAACTGAATAGAGACAGGCACACTTCCACAAATAGTAAACATGGGAAAATACAACTAGAACAATTTGAAAAGTTACTACCTTACATATATAAAAAGTTCTTTAAATTGCTGTTAAAAAGGACATGTTCTGTCCAGATTTTGTGTAATACTTTTTAGTGTCTACACAAGACAAATTTTTAAAAAAATTAAATAGTATTAATTTACTACTAAATATTTAGGAGATAACAGTGCATTAAGGATTTTTTTTTCATATAGTAATACACATCGCTCCTGTCTGGCGACATTTTTAGAAGATTACGTATGGCCTTATGTACAATACATTTATTTAATCCTAAAACAATTCTTTGCTTAATGGTGTTAAAGTACCATTCCTGAAGATTATGAAGGGGAACTAAGCTTATTATGTTTATATAAAATATTATACATATTTGAACACGTCTAGCTTCCCGCCACCCCTCCCGCTACAAATGCTCTTCCCTCCCCCTCCCCAGATACAGTGTCACAGATACAGTGCAGGACTCGCAGCTTTCCCTATATTTTTCCTTCATTGTGCAGTTTGTGCTACATACACTTCACCAATGCGGACCAGGCTGCTCATCCCATTCATTCCCCACGCGTTTGTTTCCTCTGAGCCACGATAGGAAAAGCTGTACTTTGCGGCGCGCTCTCCCACCGGGCGACCAGGATGGAGAAGACAGCTCTGCTGTTGTCACCCGCCTCTCTCGGTACCGGTGTGAAACACTTTGGTGAGGGTGTAAAGGTTATGGGCAGAGACAGACCTATGAGTACTAGGGCAAAAAATAACATAAAATGACGTGGTCCTGGCTTCCCAGGACACACCGCACGATTCACTTCTGAAAGCGGAGCGTTTTTATCTCATGGGATGACCCCTGGAAAGCAAGGCTTCTTCCACTATGACTGCCACCCAACCCAATCAACGCGTGTCAAGCTCCCAAGAAAACGCAGATTATTTCACCACCAGGAAGGAACTAGAAGAGTGTGAACAGCCTACATTTTGCAGCAAATGCTTTTGCTTTTATGCGCTCTCCTCCCGGTTGTGAGTTTGAAGGCAATGGAGGAAGTCAGCTTGGCTTCGCGTGTGCACACAAAAGCTAGAAAGGAGCGGCACGTGGTCGTCTATCAGACCTAACCAAGGCAGAAATGCCAGTTCAGCTTAGCGAGAGGTCATGGCAGTCACTCTAGAAGCTGGAAGCTCACTCAATTAAAGCACTTTACATTGCTGTGAAGTTTCAAACTCTACATACAGATTAATCTACACCATGATTTTGCCATACTGGCACAAGAGCCCACCTTAATTAACCGTATGGTAACATGTCTCCCTGCCACCTCCTGACGTTATATGAATTTTGACGATCAGCTGCAGGTCACAGTAGGGAGAAGAACTGTTAGATAACTATAATGGAAAAGACAAAAGGATTTTGAGAAAACAGAAGGGTGAATAGGAGGGGACAAAAATTACTCTGCCAAAGGTTAATTTCCAGAAACGTGACATTCAAGTCACAACAACGTAAAATAAATTTTACTTTATGGCATTGGCCAAGTATCCATTAGCTCAAAGGCACCTCATCCTAACGTCATTAGGAGGTGAAACATTCCACTTATGGAAAGTATGTAACCCCAGACTCATTGAAATAAAATAAAGGAACAATTAAAATCTGTTCTTTCAAACAGACTACTAGGGTACCTGTAATATGTAGCATTTCAAGGGTTACACAGTGAAAGTATCCTTTGGGAGATTATTTTTCCCCAGAAATAATGTTTTCCTTCGAATTGCTTCATTTCATTTTCACCATCTTCTTACCCATTTGGTGACAAAAGCAGGTTTTAGCTGCTTTTTCAGAGAAGCTCGGTGTTGTCAAAACCACATGATGGTAGATATGGCCAAAGCAAGCCAACTGCTCACAAAAGGTATGAAAAAAACACAGGTTTGAGGAGGAAGAGGGCACTAAAGGTGATTAGGAGATCAAATCCAGTAGAAACATGTATGAGTCTAGCTGTGATGAAAAGCACTCTCCTCGGAGCAAACAGATTTACTCATCTTGCTAGGTCTGTTCACAACTTCACTGTAAATGTGTACGGGTATATACAATTTTTTTGCATGGACACAGGACAGAAGAGAACACACTGCGGTATAAAAGCCTGTAACATCAACCGTTTACATATAAACTCTTCTCACTTCACCTCTTCTCTGGACACCAGTTGTAGAAGCTCGCTGATGTTACATTGCTAGTAGCTTTCTAAATGCATTTCTCAAGGTTTTCTGCAACAAGAGCCAGCCTTATTTCTGAAAGCTGAAGGAAAAATGAAGCTGTCCCAAATTACATGTTGTGTCTCTCCAAATAACTGTGGTTGCAGAAGTTGGACAATAATCCTCTGATTATGCTCCTGAACTCTTGCTTATTTACTGGGGATTTTCTGCCAGCTACCCATCCACTTACAGTCCTTAGGCACAATCAAAACATGTTTGCTCTAGGGAAAAAGAAACATTTCAGTGCAATCAAGCGCATCTGTTGTAACTAATCTGGGTTAATCACAGCAATGTGAGGGACACAGAATATGCATTACAAACATGAAAAAGGAACAAATTTCAACATGCTTTTCAAACTGCACAATAATTTCTCTTAATTATTAATTCTAACACAAAATGATTAAATGCATTTGTTTTCGCAAGTCTTAGTATTTCTGTCACCTTTATATTTAGAAAACTGACTCAGGAATGTGAAAGAAAGCTAAGTTTATAGAACTCTCACATACATTAATCAGCTGCTTAACAGAAAAACAAGCCCGTTATCCACATTCCTACTGAGACTTGAGGGCAGTAAATACATTTTCCTGACTATTTTGGTGTCCAGCCTGGGAAGACATTCCATTCTTCTGTTCCAACAGATCCTGAAAGCATCTGCTTTTTATGTGACGGTCTTGGTTTCATTTAAAATAACGCTTAATTTAAAACTAGTCAGAGCATGATCACTGTGATTTCAAGAATTCAATGTGAATGAGTTAAGAAATATCAGCAATCTTCTGTTTGGCATTCAGTCCAGTAGCATGAAGCATATTCATCGCTGCAGAGACTTGGGTGGGTTTTTTTCTTTTTTCCTTTTTCTTTTTTAAATCTTATTTATTTTTTAAATTTTTTATTTTTAAGACCTCGCCTGAAAACTAGACTAATAAAAACAGAATAGTAAAATACTCTGGAACAGTAAAATTTTGCTGTTCTTGACATCCATGAGCAAAACAGTAATATCCTGTGAAAATAACATAGTGCTTTAAAAAGGTGCAATATACCTGTATAGCTAAACTGGTTTGCCTAGTATAAAACTAACTATATACAAGCTTGAAAGCCTGGGAGTTCAAGATTTTAAAACTTTAAAATCCCATCAAAGAGATTGAAAAGACAGATTTATGGCAATCACTACAGCATAAGGAAGGTGCACCAGGAATCCTTCAAAATTCCAAAGGTTAAAGAAGTTAAGTGCTGGGTTCAGATCAGAAGGGTTCATCAGAGTAACCACAATGGAGCACATGCAAGGGGAGGGAAGAAGGAAAACTTCACGAGAATCTCCTTTATGGCAATAAAGGGATGGGGGGCAGGAAGTCTTCAGTGAGTGAAGTTTTCCTTTTGTCATCGTGAACTTTAATTCTGCATCATAGTTTGTATTTTTGGTTCTTCTCATCATTATGAACTTCATATTGCTGGAGTCTTCTGGCTTTTAGTCTGTTCCTTTCTGAGTACAGCCTCTTAGCCCTCTCAGTACCTGTGAGACTGATGAGACTGGTGATACTGGGAGCTCTGCTGAGACGACGTGGAATAGCCCATTGTACTCTGGGACTGAGAAGATCCCTGAATGTTGCTTTGGTAACTCAGGCGTGAGCTGGAGTGCTGCAGGGAAAGAGAGTGGGATCAGGGGAATGAAAACCAGCCTGGTAGGACTATGCAGCTCAGGAAACTTTTAACCTCTCTGAAGCTCATTAAAATGTGACTGTTGGAGAAGCTGACTAAACAGTGTTACTGTTTAAGGTCCCATAAAACAAGTAATCAATCTGACCTGCAATCAGCCTCAACACAGCACACAAAATACCCAAGGTCACTGACAGACACCTACAAGTACAGCATGTACACACCCATTTTTGAAGGAAAAATACACAAGATCCAAGAAAGAACAGACTCCATTTCAAAATTCAGCTCTTTCTTAAACTTACGTCTATTGTTGTTGTAAGTGCTCTTAATGCAAAACCAAACTGCTACGGTCACAAACACCCTTTTTGAGATAGGTAGTACTAAATGTTCCAGAGAAACAATTTACTCTGTTCCTGAGAAAAAGACAACCATGACCTAAGAGTTAATTTATCTAAATGAAAAAGTGTCCAGTAGGATAAAATAATACAAGTCTAGGTGAGTGTTTCAACCCGCTGCCTTATCTACTGGAGGCTAGGACAACTGCTTAAAAATGGGCATGTGTATGTGCAATAACCTAACATTCGTTTTCCTGAATTTTTTTTTCCCCTCCGCTGTTTGGGATGTTAGCTCAGCGGACCCCAATCTCAGCAAGCCAAATTCATGGATCATTTGCAACCTCCAGCCTGCTGAATTTGCCCTTTTATTACCATATCGATTCCTTGTCCAGAATTAATAATGAGCTACAATAACGTAAAGCTGCAAAAAACTGCAAGCTGCAAAAAACTGCAAGCTGCAAAAAACTGCAAGCTGCAAAAAACTGCAAGCTGCAAAACCACTTTGCATGAAAAGTACTGCGCAATGGATAGGAGACTCTCTAGCAAGGTAAACCCCACCCTAATCCACAAGAAAAGAGTCTACAAAAAAACCCCAAAACTATTTGCAGTCAGAAAACAGTTTGCTTCCAGCCAAGTTAAGTACAGAGTCAGGCAGCCATTCAATAGAGTTCTGTTCACTGTCTAGTTGATGGTTCTACTTGGTTATGTCTAAGGGTCATCAGCAAGACTGTGGCTGAGAGCAATCGCCTAGGAGAAGTGTTAAGAACCTACATTCGTATTAAATAATCAGGATTACGAGTTACAGAAGGCCTCTAGAGAAGTTTGAGTTCTGAATGGAAATCTCTTGGAGACAGTGGGTCTGTAAGAAGACCACATCGTCCACAAACCAAGAATCTGCTCAGTGAAGGCAATACCCAGTCAGTGGTCTCACCCAACTATTGGATCCCAACCAGGAGAGCTGTGAAAGCCTGCTGACAACTTTTCAGCTGGATGACGAAGAGCAGGAAGCTAAATGCAGCGTAAAACACTTCTGCCCTTTGTTTCTGCACACAGCTTTATATCTTTAATTTTACATAAATTGTAAAACATACTAAACCCTAAATTTATCCCATTACTTTTTCTGTGTTCTGCCTAATGGAGGAATATGAAGGTTGCTTTCGAGATGAAGCACAGTGAGGCTAAAGAGAGAGACATAACAGTCCAATCTTGCAGACCTCTGTATCTCAATATAACAGCAATATAACTAATAGTTCCACAGAGTAACTTCACTTGTTTGTAATAGTCAGTTTGCGAGATAACAGCTCAGCACACTGCCTTTGGAAGAGATGTCTCCCAGTGGCATGCATGCTGTTAATAACCAGATTATACTTGGCCTGCATGGTTAGGTTGTTAACAGAGTGTCTGAAACCTGGAATTTATCTCAAAATTCTGAAAGTTTTTGCAACTTTAACAGAAAAAAATTGTGATAAATGCTATGACGTTCTGGATGAAAAGCGTCAGCTCACCATGCTAAGCAAAACACCTAAGACCACATAAGGAACATGCAGTAAAATTCAACAAGGAATTCACACTGTTATTTGTGGAAGCAACATAGGTGGAGGTTGGTGAACTACAAAAAAATTTCAACAGAGACTTTAGATCACAAGCTAAATGAAACTCAAAGCAAAGGGAATCTTCTTCCTACTTCTAAATAAGATATAATGGAGTAAAATTAATGCTGTAAGACTATAAGAATGCATTAACTTGCCCATGCTTATTTTTGTTCCACAGATGAGAATTTGTTTTTAACGAAGTCAGACTTGGACAAATTGCAGACATTCCTTTCTGGAACAGAAGACAGTCAGCTAGAATTTAAGGGCAGATAGCCAAACGCAAGTGTAAAAATGGATAATCAGACCAATTTCACGAGTCACATAAAGGAAATAGATGGATCATTTTGATGTCTGTGCTGTTCAAGTTTAGAAGGAAAGAGTCATAGGGGGTAAAAAAAAAAAAAAAAATCTATCTGAAAAAAAATATTTATACTGCTAGCAACTTGTAAGGGGGAAGTTTGCCAACAATTCAGAGAGCTGTATAAGGATTCTATAATGGATATCATCAAATGCAGCACACCAGTCCTCAAAATACAGACCAAAACAGGCCAGCCATAAATACTGTGTAGTCAGACAGCTGTAGTGATCTGTCCAGACCTCAAGCCTGTCTGGAACTTTTCAAAAAAGAAACCTAGTTGTCTTTACCCTCAACTTGCCCTCAATGCCTTCATGATCATTTGTAATTAAAAGAGTAAAACAGAAATGGCAGAAAAATGTCTGGCAGTGAGAAATCAATTGTTTGTGCAGAAGGTCCGGAGGGCTAAGCGAAGGCAACTTCAGTGCTGTGTTTTTCAAAAGCTACTTATTTTAAGTTTAAACCAGCCTGAAAAGACCCTTCTCCAAGGCGGTATCTTCTCCAAGGCTAGTAGCAGACAGAATCCCTAACATCTTTTAAAATCTACCTTTAATATCTACCGTTTTCTTAATTCTGCTTTCAACTCTTCACTGTCCCAGCAAGTATAAACTCACAAGTACTGAAGATCCTGGTAAATTCAAGGCTTTCTGTATTTAGTGTAAGTCACTTTTTTAGTGGAAAATATTATTCTAGTAAGCAAAGACAAGTATGCAAATCCAAAAATAATTCAGGGATACTGCTTTTACTTATGAATGCTACTATACTGGAAACCATGAAATCTATTAAACTTTGGTCACATTAGAAACAATGCGTATCTTTGTGCCCTACTTCAGCATGAATCATACCGTTGAACCAAAACATCATTCCTGTGCTAACATGCATTTTTTTAACATTTGAAGTAGACTTAGCAAGATACTAGAATAAGCTACAGAACGGCTCCATACATGTGATGATATGAAGTAAAATAAAGCAGGAATCAAATCAGAGAGCCTGGTTCTAACTTTGCTTCTGCTTCTCAGGAACTTCTCAGATCTGCTTCTCACACAGGATTTAATATTGCCAAGAGCTGAGTATCCTGAACTCAATCTAATGCAGCATTTACGTGCATGAAATAGTTCCACTGACTTCAGTAAGATTACTTTCAAAGATAAATTTAAGCATATATTTAAGTGCTTTCCTGGAGTGGACTAATCTTCAACACTTTACAGGGTGCAGCAGATACGACTCGTACTGGTATTCTGTTGAAAATTACTAACCACAGAACAAAACCTTTTTACTTTAAACCTTTAAACCCACATTTTTATCTAATATATCATAGCACGCCTGCTCAGGTTACACAAGAAATTTGTCAAAACATTATTTGTTCTTGCAGTAGGGAAGGGGGAAAAATGACATTGTGACCCTACAGTATCAGAAGCAGCAACAATTCGAGAGGTACCTGATAATCTGAAGGCATGACAGGCCCGCCTGAGTTAGCGCCTGAAGGCCCTATGCGTGGTTTCTTGTTCGGAGGCACCTGGTTGAGGCTGGAGTCCTGGCTGTGCTGGAGTCCTGCGCCCGTGCCCCCTCCTCCTGCGCCAGCACCCCCGGCCGTCCCGTTGGTCTGGGTGCTGTTCTGCTGCTGCGGCTGCGGCTGCTGCGGCGCTGCCTGCGGCTGCTGCTGAGGTGCTGTTTGCTGCTGATGTTGGTTCTGCTGCTGTTGATTCTAGGGGAAGAAGCAAAACAACACGGTCACTTGCTCTGAACTAGTTTGTGAGCTTTGTGGTGTTGCCAACCCTGGCACCACCGTGCCTGTGGAGAAGGAGGCAGGCCCGCCTGCTCGATGGGAAAACCCAGCAAGGCTGCGTGTTGGGAGTAACGCGTCCTGGGTACACTCTTGCACACTTTGCGGGGGGGATATCTCATTTCTGGTCATTTTGGTTTTTTAACAAAGCAAGCTAGACTAAAACTGGAAGGACAGCCTAGTGCCTCCTACAGCTAGCCAAGCACTCAGAGGAGGATGGAAGGAACCATTTATAAAGCAGTAATCACCTAATGAACTGAATTAAAGCTCCCAAAATTTCACTAGTGCTCAGCGGCAGATGTGGTGAAGCACAGTAAATTATTCCAAGTGCTTCAACAGCCTTGTTCACTCAGAATCAAAACCACTTTTCAAACTTTCACAAATGACATGTTACAATAACCCAAAGGAGGTTGGCAGCTTTACTGCCAGAAAGGTAAGCAAATTGTGACCAGAGAAACAATATAATTTCTTCCAGGTTGCGATGAAACTCTGTGGCAGAACCAGAAACAAGTTTCATTACTGTTCTGCTCTCCCATGCTTTTAAGTACCTTGTAAAGCGTGGTATACTGGGAATACGGTCCAGCACAGTGCACGAGGTATACGGTCAGAAAATCTTACTGAAATAGTGGAAGAGTGAAAATTGACCAGAGACAAATAGTTGAAGACCAAAGAGGAGGAAACAGCCAAAGGAAGAATCTGGCAAGGGAAGGAGAAGACTAGCAAAGGAAGAGAAGCCAGACAATTAAGATGACTCTGGGACCTAGCAGAAAGAGAGACAAAGAGAAAAGTGTCACGAAAGGAAGAAAAAAGTTAAGAGGGGGAAGGCGAACAAAAGACACTGTACTCTTCCGGCTTCAGAGGGCTACAGACTAAAGAGAGTATTAGGGAACTGGAGGGAAGGTTAGAAAACCAGCAGAGTGCAACTCTGCCTTCCATGGTTAGAAGTTACAAAGAAAGACCACCCATTTGTCTGCTTTCAAGCACCAGGGGTGGCTCCTCCATCAGAGCACTAAAGCACCTAAGAGAATTGCAAAGAAAAGCAATTTCACTCACACTGTGAGATATGTCACTTATTCATCATAGAAAAAAACCCTACAATTGTCATGGCTTGAATTAAAAAGCCTTACTACCCTCCCCCCCCATATGCTGTACAGCACATCTCAGGATAGTCTTTTTTTCCTAGAACATTTGCTTATATAATTATCAAGCTTTAGTATGGCAGCCTTTTATAAAAACTTCACTTACTAGTTTCTCAGAAATCATGACAACCAGTTGCCACTAGCAGAAATCTTGATGCCCCCAATCACCAAAAGGCATTTAGTTACCTCAGATAAATGACATAAAAGATCTGTATCTATGCCATTCATCACAGTGGTCTCCCAAGATGCATTCAGATGAAATTTGCAATGATGTATTCATTTAAGATTACAAAGAAGCCTTGTGTCTTCAGGGACTTAGGGGTGGCTTGCGTTTCCATTTCACCTTTAGCAAAAACAATAATGTATCCTCATGCTTGTAGTCCTCAAATCCCGTCTCAGTCAGATTCTGTTTCCCAGGAGATTTAAACTTCAGTAACTTTAAAAGTTAATCAAGCTAGCTAGTTAAAAAAAATCTGCTAAGAAGCAGTTTATCTTTTCAATAATGGTTTGAGCTTCACTTATACAAACAAACACCAATAACTAAGGCAGCATTCGTGCTAGAATTCCAAAATACGTGTTTTCATAGGGGTGTTTGGATGCAAGTGAGGTGGTTGCTACTGCGAGAGCTGAAAAACTGCAATTTTGTTATGTGTAAACAAATATTGCAGGAACTCTCCAATTAAAGACAACAGTTTGTCATAGGTCCCACTTTTCATGCTTTGGATATAGCAGAAAATTTACCTGACTAGTCTGAGCTTGCTCTTCTGTGCAGCTACTACTGCTACTGCCTGGGTAGAGACCGAGATCTACTCTGTCAGAGTCTGGCTGGGATCTAGCTGCACCACCTGAGCGCACAAAAACAGCTTACACCAGCAAAAATACTGTCCTCAGGTCAGTCTAGTTCATGGTGGTTCCTAAATGAATAAACTTGTAAAAGGTCTACAGTTAGCAACATATTACCACATGTCGCCTCTCAGGCACAAATTACCAAAATGAAATTCCAGACCTACCTAGGAACAAACCCAGCAGAAACTTGCCTAGCAGAATTTGAATGAGAGAAGACACTTTTCACTTTGTTTTACAAACACTCATTCTAGCTTTGCTGACTAACAATTAACTGTTCTGAAGAATGGATGATTATGTTAAAGGTTATTCAATTCAGATGCAAGTTCCAAACAAGTAAACACAGAGAACTCCTCTAGGTTTCCAAAGGACTATACAGATATTTATGGTTTTAAAAACAAACCAGAAACTAACACGATGAAAAAAAAACCCCACAATCCTTTCATTTGCAACATCATCATAAAAAAACAACTTGGCACAGATCCAACTTTCAGAGTATCTTCTACCTTCACATTTTCTACACTGTGGGAACACATTCAATGAGTAATGTGTGACTTACATTACCTACATCATCTGAAAAAAGTTTAATTTGAAGCGTGCATAATTACGTGCCTGTCCCCAACAATCTCAAAGACCATTTATATAATGGCTGTTTTGAGTATAAACATGCCATTGTTTCCCCTCCCCAACACTCCCAAGAAAAAGACAGATATTTACTTTTAAATACACTGACGTAACAAAAGCCAGAGTAATTTTAATTCACAAGCTTTGTTCTTGTTTTTGAAGCTATGAGAGTTGAAGCAAAGCTACCAACTAAATCACAATCAAATCAGTATCGTGACTTAATCATTGTCTTTTGGTTAGGCGTCTGTTTCCTCTTTTTGAAAAAACTATCTGGACACAGAAATCCAGGATGTTGCCACTAGTTCTCAGTACAGAATAATCTACAATATCTGTTCTGAAAACAAAATTTGCTGTCTGAAATGTATTGTGATAGGCATACTTTTAAACTCTGCTACTTTCTCATGTTACACAGAAAATCTGAAAACAGAAGATGCATGTAGTCAAATGGTTTCTCCAAAAGATTAACAGTCCTTCTCACTTAGTCCTCAGATAATTAGTTCAAGGCTGTTTTCTTCACATTTTGCTAGCTATACGTTACTGTTGGTGTCTCACTGTACACTTTTAAGTGAAAATAACAAGCTGTTTCATACACTATAGCACCATTTCCAGCCTTCACAGCGTGATGGGACAATCACTACTGTCACGTAGCACAGCTAAGCTACACACACAAAGCAGGTCGGATTACCTTGCAAACACCAAAATTTACTACGCACACAAACAAGTTCTTGCCCATGTCTATGGGGCTATGGGAAAGAGAGTAATCAGAGCAAACTGTCGCTGCCAGAACAGTTCCCACTCCTTATTACTCCTTTGCTTGAGGGTCCTTAAAACATGATCAGGAAACTGTCTGCAGATGCATTAAATGTTCTGATGTAGTGCCAGAAGCAGGCTGCCACTATTTATTTGAGACCCCGACAGCCATCTACTTTCAAACGGGCTGGACGTATGCCAGTCATACAATGGAAATGCCATTCTTTTCATGTGATCACAATGTATTTTCATCATGCGATGCAGGAGGAGGTAGCAAGGTCCTTTTGGAATGATGGCAGCTGAAAGGCTACTGCTGACAGAACAACCCATCCAGCTCATTCCCCACAGGTCAGGGCAAACTGTGCTTGTGATACCGCCTGAGACACCCCAAAGTCATCTGATACTTTTAATCTGTCTGGGAAGCAGTTTTAAGAGAGCCTTGCCTGGAAAACACATTTTTGGTTAACTCTTCATGTTTCATCAGTTTTCATTTGGTAGCACCATGACTCTTTCTTACTGCATACTTAAAAGGAAAACAGAACAAAAAAAAAAGTTTATTATACCTTATCCCCTTTTTCTTCAGGCTCATCTTCATTGAGGAATTCTCTTTTAGGATATGGAATCTGACAGCCAGCAAATACACTGAAACACAGTAAACAATAAACACTTCACAAATACGTATATATGACATACATTTACTCAATGCTATATTAAAAACAAGTGAATATAACACAATTTAATTTCTTGTATTTCATGAGTCCTGTTTCCATAAATGACTGGCACTGTGAGCACCCAAGACAGCAGCAGATACCAGCAGCAAGGTGTTGATCATAATGTCAGATCTCTCTGCTGTTGGCATGAGGCCATCATTTAGAAATTATGGCATGGTTGAGCATGCCTGAATGCCGGAACAACCACTTGTTGATCCAGATGGCAAAATGAACAAACACAGTGTATGAGGTTCCACAACACCTAGTTGGAACATGCACGGCTCACCAAATAAAGGGCCTGATCCAAAGAGTATTAATGTCTTATGAGCCCACCTTTGCTTACAACGGGCTTAAATGCATTTGCCAATCACAATTGCAGAGTCACTTTCAATTAGCTTCTCAGGTCTTGTTAAGAGAAAAAAAGATAGCTTTTGAATTCAGCTGGTTAATGGGATTTGGAATATTCCTTAATGTTTACGGCAGAGACTTCATCATAATGTTATTCTGTAATCTATGGGGAGCTGTAGCTCTACACAGGATGGTATCAGATACACACTAAATAGAAAATTACTGGTACATCTTGACCAGTATCAATTTCTTAGACTTCACATGGTTTTTTTAAAGTGTGTAAACAGTTCCTAATCTAGTTGCTATGTAGTGTTTGTCTTATCCAAACAGAAAAAGAAAGAAAAAACCCCCAGCTAGTCTCAACTAGACTCCTTTTGCACTTCAGTGACTGCTCCCCTCCTCTTAGTGTTGCCTGCTAGCTGAGGAAGCAGTGAAAGAAAGCAAAGGTGGATGTCTCCCTGCATCCAGCTCCCACAGATCATAATGCTATGAACCACCATGCTTCTGAAAACTGGGAGAAACTGGAAGTCTGCCAGTAGGAACTGAATATACCATCTGAATTTTTCTTGACAATAAAATAGAGAGATATAAAATCTACGCTCTCAAGCCTTCTGAACAAGGGACCTGTGGAATTTTAGGCAGTCACTGATCTCTTCACTTTTTTCTCCTCATACTGTTACCCTGTGCAAGAGGGCATGGGAAGGGGCTGTAGGTCAGAGAACTGTCCTAGTCCTAGGGAGAGGCACAATGAAACCAGGCAGTGGAGAACAGGGCTCTGTGAGGCTCTGTAAGGCAGACCAGAACAGGGCACAGATTAATTCTCTAAACACTGCAATAACATTGTCACACTAGCTTTGGTAGTATGTTTGGGATTATGTGGGATATTGTCCACGACCACTCAGTTCTGGCACCAGTAGATACAGACACTTCAGTACAACACTAACAGTTTCTACTGAGCGTGCTGGATCTACTACTTCTTGTGGATATAGGCAGATATCTATGAATTTTTCAGCTGTCATCTCATTTCACAGATTAGCAGAAAGAAGACACCCCGGAAGAGCACAGAAGAGGGAATACATACTCTGATGTAGGCAGAGGATCCTCTTGAAAGTAGGGGTCCTGCAAAGCCTGCTCTGAGGTAATTCGCTTTGTAGGGTCCATAGTAAGAAGCTTCTGAAGCTGCAAAGCATAACATTAAAAATAGCAAAAAGCTTATCAAACTATCATTTTTCAAACTATGACTTGCATGTCTTGGATTGCGGATTGTTAAATTATTTGTGGCTTGTTCAGACAAGCCTAAGTTAGCATTCCTTGTTCAGTGACGTTCCCAAGAACTAGAATGCCCATCCATCAAAGCACTATGGCTGTGAAGCACTTCTCACATAAGAAATACAGTTAAGTGTATCAGCAATATTAATTGCTAAGGCTGAACCACTGTGCTAAAGCAACACTAAATGCAGCTATTACAGGTTCATAAAGCATCATTACTAAATAATGGCATTTTGTTGTGGCACTGTATAGCTTTTATACTGTCCTGTACTGCTGACGCAACACCAAAAAAAAGTGTCAGAAGAGACTGAACATGACCAGGACTCTCCACATCACTTTAGGGATGGAAACAATAAATCTTCATTTCTCATACTGGCGACATTCCAGAGCCAGAGCACTCTGCCACTCACGCAGCTCCCAATCCCACTCTAATTGGTATTGAAACGAGAAAGAGGAGGAGCAGACCCTTCCTAGTAACCTTTCTTCCTTGCTAGGAGGAAAGCAATAATAAATTTATTAGCTAGAATGCTGTTGACTACAGCAGGCTATAAATGAGAATTACAATAGACTAGTAGTATAAACCAGGAATTACAGGGATAATATACCTTTTTAAATACTTACTTTTTATCACATTCTGATAAATTCACAGTAGGAAATTTGGGTGCTCAAATTACATCATACAGTATGCTGCTCTCACACAATACTCTCTTAATTCAAATTAACAGTGAAAATAAAATTCCTTCTGCAAAGGTCATCTTAGCTCAAACTCTATCTTCCAGGCCTCCAACAAAAATTCCCTGGATATTCAGCATAAGAATGTGATTTTGGCATGGGTGTTTCGGGCTTTTTGTTCCAATAAATCAAAAGTCTGATATACAATTCTATATTCTATATATATGATACTGTAAACAGCCTCAGTAAAAGCACTCATCCTCATCAAGAAAGATGATTCCCTGTATTTCCTTTCTCAATGGCTGTAACCCACTCTGTAGTAGAGGTCTTATAAAATTCTCTGTACTTTTGCCACCTCCTTCCCTTCTCTCCTTATTCCCATACTTTATGGGCCGTGGACCTCAACAGACTGACAACACAACAAAGAGCCGTCTCTCCACCTATCAGCTCGTTTGCAACCAGCTCCTGAATTGACTCCTGCTCCTCGTCCAGAAATACACCTCAAGATAGTCCTGCACTGCACGCACCTGGAGAGTTTGCATGGTGCACTTATTTACTGTGTTTTATGTTGTCAGATAACCCTTAACCCTACATTTCCTGTGTATCTTAACAAATTCAACTTCTAATGTGCTGTTGGCTCTCTACACAGTGACCTCGCATGATACGATAAATACAGACAACTGTTTTGGTATTCAGATCCTCCAGGTGATTCCAGTGTGTACCCAGTAAGCTGAGTTTAAGAAATCTTAATTATTTTTTCTTGAAGTCTCACACTACTTATGTGAATCCTTCCCTTCCACCCACTTGGGACCAACCTATTCTGCTTCCACAGCTACTTGTGTCATCATCCAGCAGCTACTAACAAGCCAAAGAGCAATCTTTGCCAGGACCTATAGAGAAGACTGCTATGCTGAATCTGTAACTAGTGATGAAAACAGACCACTAGAACTGAAGCTGCACTAACAGCCTCATTACAGAGGCTCCCTGTTCACAGCACTAGCAAAGTCATTTTGAACTTCATTCCTAAATTTAGACAGCACTAAGTCATCACAGAGGCATCCAGAAATGATGCTGTATTAGACAGAGCAACCCTGTATTCACCTACAGTGAACGACTCAATTCGGCAACCAGAAAATACATGTTTGGGGATATTGTTTGGAATCACCCACAGAACAGAGGTGGACTATTATCAGAGGGAAGAAAATGGAAAAAAAATTACTACAAGAAATAATTAATTTTCTCATTTCCCCTTCCCTTTCTTCACAAAACTCCAGCTCTTGGGAGCTCTTTAGCTCTCTGAAACATCATGGAATCAAGGGATATATAACACTCATTATCATATTTACACAGCAGACCTAAGGGTAAGGCTGGGTATACGAGTGTCTTGCAGATCATAATTAGATAAGACCTTTGGATCTTCGATACCAGCAGTTTAAGCACACCCTCAGCATGAATGTATATGAAGAAAACACATCTCAAAAGTGGCCAGTTAGTGATAAATAGCTTTAACGTCGGTCTTCATTAGAATTAGAACAACAGACACAGGTACTACCATTAGAAATGCATTTCACTCCTATCATCACAGTGATTTTCAAGTTGTACCTACCAAAAGAAAAACTTTGCTGTCAGGCTTGACTTTGTGTTTCTCCATGTATTTTATGAGGCTACTATTGGCATATCTGAAAAACACAGTTAAAAAAAAAGACGTTTCTGAAATAATACAGGGTTAAGAATATGGAACTGTACCAAGTGATCACAAAAACATTTACCAGCCCTTAATAAGTAAACTGTAAAAACACCTGCTATCACAAAACATGTCAGATATTTATCTAGCAGTTGCACACATAAAGTGTTCTCTTCAGTAACAGGAGTAGTATCGACTGTGTATAGATTATTTCCACGGAACATGCAACTTTTATAGTGGATGGATAAGCTGTTGACATGGGCATATGAGAGAGAAACTCAACTTGAAGTTTACACTCTAGTTTTCTAAAGCAACTCTGCCACAGAAAGCGTACTGCAGTTCGTAACAGTGCAACAGCTAAGCTATTAACTTGTTTCCAGTTGCAATTTGGCAGTTAGTTTACCATTCTGCCTACCTGATGCCAAACTGCAGCAAGCCATACAGTCCTTACAGTTCCCAAGCTCAAAAATGCCCCAAATATGTATGACCTGTGCCTTGCCTTTAATCTACAAATCCAGAGGTTATCTATAGCAATGTTCAAAAGAAAGAAGCTTCATGCACAGATAAGCTTAATATCTTGTCTAAAGCCAGCACAATGAATCCATGGCAGAGCTGGAAACAGAACTCAAAACTCCTGAATCCATGCCCTCTGCCTTACAACAGAGTCTATGTTGCTCCTTACACCCTCTGATCTGTCACCACCACTTGACTAATTTAGCCAAAGGACCAGAAAACACTAGAAGTGGAAAATTCTCAGATCCCAGATAGGCTTTGCATCAAACACTATTGAACACGTTACCTTCCACAGAAATTTCTGTCCACTACTTTACTGTCTCCACATATCTGCTGGTCAAAAGGACCAAAGAGGTGCTTCGCTGTTCTTTCTCACACAAAATGAATGACGTTATCTTGAACAGCTAATACAAGCGGTTTAAGCAAGCTCATTTGTCTGTGCCTGCCACAGATTAAACGGCACTTATGATGACCCCTTCTAGAGAAATGAGGAGGCCACTCTGTTGATGCTTTTAACAGGCAGCTGAGGGAGAAGCTGAGTTTCAAGCAAAACAGCTAATTCAAACAGGACAGCTGTCACAGTGTTAGAACTCCAAAATCCCCTCCCGAAAGTATCAGAGGATAGGAGCCATTTTCTGCCTGCTACATTCACTGAACGTTGTGTTATCATCACTTACGTTGTTCTCCTAAAATCTTTCTGAAGAGTTGGATATTCTGGCATCTTCCTTATGTCTTCCCAATCTTTATCTTTGGTGGGGGGAAAAAGGAGAAGCATTTACAATTCTGAAAGTGCAGGTTAAGTAATACACAAGAAGAAATAACTACAGCAGTTGTTTGACTTTCTGCTTGTTGGCCAGTGCTATTGTTCCGTAATTGTCAGCATTCCCAAATCCATCAAACTGACAGCTTCTTTGTACCTACACAATCAACTAGTCATTTCCTTTAGAAGAAAAATCAACTCAAGTAGCATTACATCGGATGCTGTAATGAAAATAAATTACCTGCAGGGAATCCCATTACACTGAAAATGCGATCTAGCTGATCGTGATGAAAAGGATTACTTGTTTTGATGTCCTCCTGGCGACAGTGAAATATAGGTTCCGAAGTCAATAGTTCAGCAAATATGCAACCAATTGCCCAAATATCTAGGGAAGAAGGAGGATAATTCATGCAAATTTACTGTACTTCATCACTCTGGTTTTTCTTTCTGCACAATTTCTCAACAACCTGTATAACCACAGTAAGATAAAATGCCTCGCAGTATAATTACATACAGTACTTCAAAAATAATGCATTAATATAATACATAAAAAGGAGTAAAATCTGGAGATACAGTTTTTTCCAGTAAAAATTAGACTCTCCAAATTCTGTTTCAAGTTGTACACTGGCAGTCCAGCACTTAATGTATTCACAGTTATGGTAGAAACCTACACAGTATTTGCTGATGACATAGCTTAAAGGGCTTTCAACTGACCAGCAAAACAAAACCAGAAATCCCCCATAAAGATACACTGAAATAAAAGTTTTCAGAACAATTCCAAACAGATAATTGATAACCAAATAAATACTAAGAAGGAAAAGATTAATGACGTATATTTTAAGCTGAATAGTGCAAGCTAGTTAAAATGGAGAAACAAGATCCTAATTTTAATCAAGAGTAGAAGAGTGATTACCAAACTTTAATTAAAAAAAAAAAATCCTGCTTGACAACTGACTCCCACTGGAACAATAGTGGAACTGTCTTGACTACATCTCATGTACGTACAGAAAACGACAGCATGATATACTGATGTTTTAATGAAAGAAAATAACAATCTCTTTCATAAATTTCTCATTAATATGCTTTTTAAAATTAAATCTATTGTGGACAAGAACATTAGTTTTATATACAGGAGAAGAAATTTCTCGATTACATGTATTCATTCTAGTTACCACTACCGCCACTCATCTTAGCATTCTGTATGACCCAAATGCTTTATTATGCATCTTAAAATGAAAGCGTGAATTTGTCACTGAGAAGAAGGTTACTAGCAGAAAAGAAACAGATTCGCTACATTGACAAATACATTTCTGGGATATGACTCTGGAAAAAGATGTTGAGATCAGATGAATACTGAGCATAGACTGCTGAATACAAGAGTGTGGAGACTTGCTTAGTAGTTGAGGTTAAACTAGATGACCCTGGGAAACCTTTTGGATTTTATTGAATTTAATAGCATAAATACAGAAAACAATTTACATTTAATTTATAGGTCTAAGAGATAAAAAATTACCTAACTGGAGTTTCGTTTATTAGATTCAGACTAAAGAGAACACCAAGAGAAGTCTCTTGTTTGTTGCAATTAATTTGAGACTCAAAACCCCATCTACTGTCAATGGTGGTGTTTGGCCCATGCTGCCCAAGACACACGTGGTCTCCCAAAGAAAGAAAAAAGCACTGCTCTCTTTATGTAGGGAATGAAACAAGAGCCATCACACTCTCTTTGTCAAAATAGGTCAGTTCCATTTCCACCGTGTTACAGGTGTGGAGCTTGGGATGTCCCAATTTATAAGCCTTTCTCCCTACTTCCTTTACAGGAAATTCTGATAACATTTCATTCAGACTTTACAGTTTTGACAGGGTATAACTTGCTCTGTGCATTACATCACTTTCTCAGGTTTTTATCTTCCTTTGATTTTCTTATTAGCCTCATCTGCATGAAAACAAGATCTTTAGCTCTTAAGATTTTATCTGCTCAAGCAGCTAATGCACATTATTAATCACAACTCCTGCATGGGTAGTAGGCATAAATTATCTACCCTAGAATGGAAATTACTTATTTTTTAAAGAATCGCATCTTCATTTAACAGTATCTATTCACTCATTTTCATACTAGATAGTAAATTCTTTCGGAGACAGTTTATCTAGAGGCCAAAGGAGCAGCCCTCTCGGTTTTCATGGCTTTCTGCAGTGCTCACTGCCCATCAGATAGTGAGGAAGAGGCTGGGCCACTGCTTGTTATTCTATTCAGTACTGCTCCATCTATACGGACTTTTTCCTTTTAAAGAAAAAAAATATATCTAGTATTCTTGTTGACAGCAAAGCTGAACCAGGAAATCCCCCTGATGCAACACACCAAACTTCAAAACTCTGTTCCTCCCTCATCAGCTGAACTGTGTGAGAGCAGAACCACTGCGGCAACTCATTCTCACTTCCCAACTCCGTGATTCATACAGAGGGCACATTTTAAACCCGTTCAGAATTCAGAAAGACAGACATTGTACCAGCTGGAAGTTACATCTAAATAAACACTGGTAACTCCCAAGCTGGTGGTGTGTTTTCTACAGGATGGCATTCCTGGACAAGTCAAGCATGAGAATACTTACATAGTCACTATCGTCTCTAGTAGTTTATAGTGCTGGGGTTCAACTCTTTAGGTCTCTTGCCAGATACTCTCCAGCTTCAAAGAACTAATATAAAGTAACCCAAAATACTTAGTATAGAAAACCTGAAGCTTTAATTTCCGTAAGTGAAGATTAAACAGCTGGAAGGGGCCTTATAGCCATGCAGCTCAAGCAGGTCAAGGTCTTCCCTTCATGAATCGAACGTATATGTAACCTGATCTCGAACACATCCTTCGCACATATTGAAACCATTCTCACAGTTAATGATTTTCTGCCAAGTTTGGCTAGTGTGTCTCCCCCACCCCCTTTTTTTTAAATAATATTCACAATTTACAGTAATTATTTTCCATAATGTGGCATTTTTCTAGCAGGAATGACTTGTTAAATTCTGGCAAGTTTAAAAGCTTCATCAATACAAGCAGTCCTAATAGGTATTTATCTCCTACATTGTTCACGTTAGTCAACCAAATACTAATGTCGGCTCTAACTATGGAAAAATGTGCCAATAATTAGCAATTTCCCTATCCAGTGCCATTTCATATGTTTTCAGTTTGTGGTTCCTAAAAAAGATTAATGATTATTACATCTATTCAAATAAGAAGTACTATCCCTCAGAAGTGGGCATTTACAGGGGCAAAGCTTAAAACACATAAGCAGTATTTTTCAACTACAGTGCATTATTAGTCGAGTGCATATCTGCCTCTAGCACAAGACGAACTTATAATGCTGTATAACAATTACATTATAAATAAAATTTCTGTTTAAAAGCAACTGCCAATAAGAGGCAAACCACAGACAGTATCCATTTTAACTTGTTATGTACCAGAACCACTGAAAACAGGGCCAGATAGGTCCTACAAGGTTGCATTGGATAGTAAATGTTTTCCCATCTGATGTGCCAGGAGGATCCTAATAAATATACCAGACTAATACAACCATTCCTATAAGGATGGTTCTGTTCCCTACACTTTACTATCATCAGGTTTCAGGAATGATCCACGGTAAAAGGTTTTTACTGTTTAGCTTTGTTGTTGTTTGTTTGGTTTTTGGTTTGTTTTGTTTTTACTTTGCCCTCCAAGACTTCCAGACTCCTCACTTTCCCCAAGTTTACACAGAACCTGAGGGCAAGTCAGTTTTGTTCCCTGGCTTTGGAAAGAGGTGTGGGAGTGAAGGCCTTCGTAGCATACTCCTTTCCCTAGACTCCTCACCAAACAGATTGGTCAGGTCCCATTCAAACTTATTTGCCAGTGAAATATCCTTCCACTGTAACAATATTTCTCAAGTACTACATAATTTAATAGAAGGAAAAAAACAGCCTTTTAAAGATGGTCACTTTTGGCTAGTAAACAGACTTTCCATATATATGCCTGGGTGCACAGATTATTAGAATATTTGTATGGCTGTCTATGTCCCAGTTTTAAAACCTGTGACTCTTACAGCTTTATAGGTCAGCTACTAAAGCTGAGAAAATCCTGCATGTCCCGCTCTACTTTAGTGCTGTAGCCAAGGAGCAAATACAAAAGGATGCTGACACAGCTGTTTTAATGATAGTGCTGATTAAGCAGACAAATGCTCATGTATTCTTTCCTTTCTATGCCACAGTAATCTCATTTCTGTATTTGTTCCAATATTTTGGAAACATTCTTTAAGAATATCATGACCGTTTAAGACAATAAGACAATTTATTGAGCAATAGCCTTGATTCTTGAAATGAAACATCTTTTCCCATGCATATTAACTAAAACGTTTCACTGAACACAGGACACAATCCAAGATTAAATACTTCATGATTCTTAACTATATCCAAGAAATACATAAACAAGACCTTAGTCTCATATAATTCCTTAATAAAATTCTGTTAAAGAAAGTAAGTCAAGAAATGGAAAATACCTATTTAGCTGCAATCAATCTGAAAAATTCATCCTTAGTGAGGTTTGGTTTAGTAGCATCTGTACTTCATCCAACCTGGGTTTTTTGTTTGTTTTGAACACAAAGTCTAGACTCTAGGACGTGTCTGAATGCCAGCAAAGGAAGAGAAGAGTGGGGGGGCACCAGACCACAGCTTCTCTACATCCCCCAAGGCCTAATGCAACAACCAGGGTAACCAAAAGCTAGTTAGCAAGGCCTTAGCCCAAACAAGTGTTGCCGTTTAACCCCAGCCAGCAACTCAGCACCACGCAGCTGCTCACTCGCTTTCCCCCCACCCAGTGGGATGGGGGAGAGAATCAGAAAATAAAGCAAAGCGCGTGGGTTGAGATAAGAACAGTTTAATAGAACAGAAAGGAAGAAACTAACAATGACACTAATAACAACAACCAAGTAACAATAATAATAAAAGGATTGGAATACACAAGACAAGCGATGCACAATGCAATTGCTCACCACTCGCCGACCGACACCGGAGCCGTGCTCCTCCTCCCCCTCACCAAACTGGGCATGATGTCCCATTGTATGGAATACCCCTGTGGCCAGTTTGGGTCAGCTGTCCCGGCTGTCTCCCACCCCACCTTTCCTGTGCCCCTCCAGCCTTCTTGCTGGCTGGGCAGGAGAAGCTGAAAAGTCCTTGACTGAGTCTAAACACGACTCAGCAACAACAGAAAACATCAGGGTCTTATCAACATTCTTCTCGTACTGAACTGAAAATAACAGCGCTGTACCAGCTACTAGGGAGACAATTAACTCTATCCCAGCTGAAACCAGGACAACAAGGCAATCAGGTCACCTATAAGAGCTACAATGTTTATGTAAGATTCACCAAAACTTTCAAATCAAGGCAAGGACAACCAATACGCCAACGGACTGGAAACCCCAAAGGGGGCTGTGTAGGCAAACGTGTCTTATTTTTTCAGATAAATATCAATTGGTCTACTGAAAAGGTATAGCTTCTTTATAAAAAAATCTTGCAACTTTTATGCTGAGCACAGCAGCAGATTCTAAACTTACCTGGGATCTTTACACACAGTGACCTAGGAGCATAGAGATAATATAGAAAAAGAGTTTATTAATTTTTACACTGGTTTTAAATGCCTAGAAATTAGATTTAAGAGAATAACATATCTTTAAAGGGGAATTTCTCATTTCTTTGGTCCGATAAGGTGAACAGAACATACCTGTTACGTACTTGTTGCTATCACGCACAGACACAAGGGAAAGATCTTCCCATTCATGCATTAAGGTCTCAATTTTTATATGCTTCATTTAAACTTTAGTCAGCAAAACAGAAGGTTGAGGCAGAAATGGTTACTAGACTTTTAAATTTGACACTTTCTGTGGAGAATTGAGAATGGGGTCAAACATTTACACGTGACAGGCTTTTCAAGGGGAAGCAAAAAATGGTGTCAGTAGGCTAAGGGTCAGAAATTTGCTATCACTCCTTGGTAAGTTAGGCAATGTTTACTGATCTTTAACATACAGCATCCCAACCAGAACTTGACTGGGAACAGAAGTTTATACTGTAAAGCCACAAAGATGCCTGTTCTGCAGACAGAAAAAGTATCTCTCAGTAATCGGAAGGATGCTCACAGCCAGCCAAACATGTATCTAAGAGCAATGTTTTATTTGAAGAGCGTGTAATATTCTGTGCCATGAGGTAGAGTCAAAATAATTCAAAACTTTTAAATGCAAAACCATATTAATTCAAATCAGTCATGAAATCTTATCCTCACATTTTTTCTACCTGTATGCCTCCATCCTAGCCTTTTAAACTAAGGTGCCCTTTTCTCATGTTAGTACCAAGAATTTAATTAATTTCAGTTACTATACCTTAAAAATTTTGAAGCATCTTGACTGAAATTCTGAGTTCACCAAAATCAACTGTAATTTTCTACAGGGCTTTAGTGAGCCAGGATTTATTCGTCATTCTCTCTAAACAGAGTTATTTTAGGTTGTCAAAATATTTATTTTCCCACTTAAATTTCTATTCCTCAGTATATCAGCATTAAATGAAGATCCTGGATCATATGATTTCAGATTTCTGCTGTGCATTAGATATTATCTCGCTTGCAAAATTACACTTAAATTACTGTGGTAAGCTTGACAACACAGGTACAGTAGATTTAATATGGGGAGTGGCAATAGGACCAGAGGCCCCAAGTAGTCCTCTCATGCAGCAAAAATATGATTGCAAACAAAGAAACCCTGTTAATGAATGTAAATCCTTAATTTACAGAACTTCACATCCAAAAATTTGGAAATTCCAGGTTTATGGTTCTATATGCAACCTTGTATTTTCCTTGTGCAGTCTATGTACTGAAGAAGACAGGAATCCTCAAGGCAGGGAAAATGCAATCTTATCAACAATTGTACCATAGAGCATGAGAATTAAACTCATACCAACATTAGTAGCTCAAGAATTAAAACTTTTACCAGCATTATACCGCTTTTGTAAGGATTTTAAGTGCCTGTCTTCCCAAATCCTCCCCCTCGCCCCCCCCCAAATCCTATATACCACATTTTCGTCAGCAATTCAACTCTTCAGTTGTATCTCCAAGACTTCTACTGTATAAACTATAGATTAACAACATTAGCTAGCAGTAGAGCAGGCTAACATCTTGAGAGACAGAATGGAGTGATTGTTGCATGAATGCAGAATAGAGTGATGGTTCCATCTTCTTTTTTCTCTCGGTTCTTCTTCTTCCAGAAACTGAGGTGGGCTCCAGCCTCAGGTGATGTCACTTCAGAACAGGGAATTAGGTCACTGGGATGAGCACTGAGTTCTGGCAAGGAAAGTGTGTTACAGCCTTATTTTCTCCCTAATCCTAAATCGTCAGATGCATCAGAGGTGGCAGAGGGCTATTATTTTTATGCCAACTCCAGTAACTCCACGATGTACTAAAGAACGTATTGCTACTTTTGTTCTAGCGACAGCAGTACTTATACCTCAGAGGGTCCAACAGGTAGTCTGGCGGGCTGCCAAAGCTTTTCACGGAAACAAAAGTAAAAAGAAACGTTCTCTCAGTGACAACTCATCAAAAGCACAAGGAATGTAAGGAGTGACACAAAAGGCAGCTTTGTAGCCTCAGGGCTACTTCCCCCTACCAAATATCAACTACAGCAAGTAAAGGAAGTACAAAAGCTTCTCATTGCAAAGGTCACAAGTCTCTCTCATACTGCGAAGTATTAGGCAGGCCTAATACAGAAATTGTTACCATTTCCTCCCATAATGATGAAAGAATTAAGAACAGGCAAGATATGCTGCTGTTTGGTAAAACAGTATGTACAAAGCTTTCCAGGGAACATCCACAGCGTTGCATTTGCAGTTTATCATATGAAAAAAATGACTGACGGTATCACCTGATCATAGGACTGGAAAGCCATAAACTCCTAATTCCTAGCTATGGTGCTTTAGCATTAATTTCCCCCCTCCGCCTCCCATTTTTTTCCCATCTTATTCCATCACTGCAGTAAGTGATCAATATCATATAACCTATATTGTACAAATAGCATATTAGCAAATTGTTGTCATTTTCTGTGCTCTTCTGAACTGTAGCAAATGAGAAGAGAGCAGTACATATTCTTTCAAAGGGAAAGACACTTTTTTTCTAATTAAATGCAGAATATTTTCACAAACTAGCTTTTCTGTACACAGTGGAGCTCTTTGGAGGTTAATTCCATGCTAAATGAAGAGGGACAGTGAGTGTATAATCCTGTTGTGCGCTCTCACTTGGCCTGTGTCATTAACTATTACAACTTTTTACTAGGTCCAACACGTCAACACCTTCAGAGCTAACATAAGGTAAGCAAAAGGTCTGCTATCTGGTAGACTGAGTTATAACAAGGAACATGTTTGAAGAGTACTTTCCTGGCCTGTTCCAATTCACAAGCCATGACCGTCTTTTCTGGGAGTTATTAAACCGTTTGATGCCTACCTTATTTCAGTCAACAGAGAAGAAAGCACATGAAGAAACCCTGCCTCTTAGCACAGAGAGGCTTATTTGTCCTTCTAAACAGAGTGCTTTATAATATCTTAACATTTCTGTTACTAAGGGGTGGAGCCTTACAGCTATTTCTAATAAGGCACTGACAATAACTCTGACATAATTATAAGCGACTCCATTGGATAAGCAATGAAATAAACTGCTGTGAAATGTAATTCTGCTGTCAGTCACAGCTATTGCCAAGACATCTACTTGTGAAGCCATCCCACCTATCCTGAGAACAAGTCATTCTACTCAATCAGTGCTGTAGTGTTGAAAGTTTCAGTCGATATTGCTGCAATAGTTGTGCCTGAAGATCAAACTGATGGATTAGCTAAAAAAATTCCTCTGCACCAGAAGTATGCATCTTGTTATGATAGTAGGTACTTGGTTTTCAGCCAGAATCAACTTTTGTGAGCGAACTTTTCAGATATGGTAGTAAATAAAGCACATTAAAAGCCTTCATCACTGCACTAGTCAGCTAGGGTAAAATGTTTATGGAACCAGGTTTTACAACAGGCAACCTTTTGGATCTTTAAATGGCAACCTCATGTTTCATTTAAGAAAATGAAATCAGCCTTTAGTCCATTGCTTTGCAAAGGAAGCCTTAAAAAATTAAACCGAACCAAACACCTCTGAGATGCAAGTTCAACTCTGCACTAAACCATTCACCTCATATATAAAAGGAACAATGTATTTGCAGTATATCCCAAAGAATCACAATATATCCCAACTGACATGTTCAGAAGGGAATTCAGTATGAAGAGAAATGCTGAGTCTTGCTTTCTCATGTCATCATTCATTTTCCATTTCCACATTAGGATCCATTATTTGCGCTGCGCTATGACAGACATTGCAAGAACTCCTGCCTTACTTCCCTACATCATTTTTTTAACTGAGCTCACAGCATAGGTTGCTTGGGAGGTTAGAGAATCAATCCTGCTGCTGCAAAGCTCATCTGCCTGGTAAAGGGCAAAGTCAGTGAGATACTAGGGAAGGAAAAGCTGGCTCACGTAAGAGGTCCTATAGTTATTAACAGTTGGGAAGAACAAGAAACTGATACTGAGGGAAAAAGAATTAGAAGGAAAAAGACATGGAACTGAGACTATTACTGGCAGGAAGGGGGTTTTGGCCCACAAATCACTGACGATTTTTGATCTACATGGGGCTAAACATAGACGGATTTTTGAATGCACCTCTTGTTCAAAGTGTTTTTTAAATCACAAAGCTGTTACTACAGAGGATATTCTGCCTTCTCAGTATTATGTTATTTTTCCGGCTCTAAAATAAACCATGTACAGTTAAGTCATAGTAGTCATCACACAAGAGCAAATCTGCCAAAATACTGAATCAGAAGGCAAAAGCACCTGCTTCTTCCCTTCATATGTTTTGCAAGAGGAGAGAATCACAAACATATGAAAAAGTATTGGGTGGCCACAAGTAGAAGTTTACAGGTTAATTTACAGAGCAATCAAAATCAGGACAATTAGCAGATTCTAGTTGTGACTGAAGATTCAGTGGTTTTGTTTTCCGTGTCTTTTTTAATGTCCAGAATGTGTATATTTCTCAAGCTAACTGCAGATGCTAAGTGACAGCCCAGGTTCTCAGACAAATTAATCCATTCACTAACAGAAATAATTCATAACACACTTGCACAGAAGCTCCCTATTATCATTAACTGATTTTTATCTTCAGGACAATACCATTAAGTAGCATCCCTACTTTATAGATAATGAAACAACATAAAGGATGGATTAAATGACATGCTGTAAGCTATATACAACACTTGGGACTGAATCAGTATTTAAATCCAAGTCTCCTGCGACCCAGCTTACTGCCCTAAGAGACGAAGCTTTACTGTCTGCCCCACATTAGAACATCTCCATTGGTTTTACAACAGCAGAGACAGGTCTGACCCACTGCACTGTTCTCATCTTCCTGACTGTTAAGCTAGCACACACTCAATCACACCTCTCAGACTCTTCAGAGCTGAAAACAGCCGCTGGCTGTCCTAGCTAATTTCCAGACCTCAAGATATTTGAGAGGCAAGGGCAATAGAGCAGCTAGAAGGCAGCAGGAACTAGTATGCCAGATCTCAAAACCAGTTAATGTGTAACATAAGTGTGTAACAATCCTGTGGATGATATTTCTTGAGTTGCTGACAGCATCTCTAGCTTCCCAAAATACTTATTAACGTAGCTTTAAAATGTTGTATTTAAGTGACCTAATAATCCTCTATAAAGCCTTACATTTCTTAGGTGATTGCACTGATAAGATTGCGGAGTGTAGCAAATGCCTTTTTTTTTTTTTTTTTAAAAAAGAAGAAACTTGTATAGTATTTTGGAGATCACTGTCAAGCGAAAGGAAAAAACAGCAGTAAATCATCCAGCACCTGCAATAACTAGATAAGAGAGCAACAATTAATCTTTGGTCTTAAAATATTTTGCCTCTCAGAAAAAGCACGAGAACAACTGTGATAATCAAAATGAAGAAAGTTCACCACATGCCAAAACAAGTTTACCACAAAATATCATCTGAATCCAATTACTTCCCATGTCATGTAACATTGCCCAGGGCACGAACAAGGCTCCCTTCCTGGTGTTGCTTGAGTTTTTCTTTTCAGAGTGCATAAATGAATATTTTCCAGTCTTCTCTACTTTTCTTTTCTAGTTTTTCCACAACCTCTTCCCCTCAAATCACAACCTCTCACAAACAGGAATGTGGATCCCTATGCAGCAAAGAGAAGCTGACTGACTATAGATTTGCTCTTCTTAATTATCCCTCATGGATGTTTAAAAGCAGTCCCCATACTCCCATGGCTCCACGCACCACAGGTTGGAACCTCCCCTGTACATTTTTCTTGAAGACTTTTCAGTCTTCTGGTTGGCCCCATTTATAATTTCTGGTTTACCAGATTTTCCAAATAGGTCTTATTTTTTTTCCTCCTTCCCCCCAACTATCCCAAAACAAGAGACCAGGAGAGCATTAGGCATCAATCCAAGATTTCCAGAGGCCCCACAGCCCGGCCAGCGTGCCAACAATCTGTGCGTGCGCAGTAAGGCCATCTGATGCACTCAGAACGTGTGGGACTCGCTGCATAGGCAATATGGAACACATATGCACATATTTCCATCCTAAATCCCACATAATACACCCCAGATATTTCCCTCCTTTTTTTTTTCCTGCATGAAGTTGAATGGAGTTGTTGAAACTCTGACAAATCCCAGCATTCGTTATAAATTCATTCCCTCTGATACACCTAATATTTTCCTGTGACATTTGCTTTCAAAGGCATTTTGATATCTGCTTATACCTTTCACACGTTTCCAGCTTCCGTAACCATATGTTAGTCTGGAAACAGAATGAGGTGACAGTGCACTGCCCAAGCTTTGAATTACAGTTTCTCTATACCTAAATCTTGTTCGGGCTGGTAAATGCAGTTGCCACATGGCCATTTCTGACAGTCCTGCTGACTCATAATCTAGACAAGTGAGGAAAGGTAACTAAGCAATAAAGATTTCTCAGGTTCTCCGATTTGTTCTTTTACAATAAATAATCCCATCCTTTTTCAGTGCAGGACAGTGTTTTAGCCTTGCTTAATGGGTGGCTGAATGATCGCTCTAAAGAACTTTTGCCAACAAAATCCAAACCATCTAAAATACTATAAGCCATCTGATGCTATTTATCAAATATACTATTTCTTTAATTAAGGCAAGTGGTAAAGGGGCAAGATAACACGTTCTTGTTTGATAGCACTGCTAACCATACAAGCTGCAACTTGATAAAAACAAGTCTTAATAATACTATTTCCTTGATATTATGCTATAAGTTGCCCCAGAATGAATCACAGTAGACTGCCACATGCTTTCTCAAAAAACTATGATGAAAGAGTTCTTACTCACTTTACTAAAACCTTCTTTTCTATTTTGATGTTCCCAGAGTGAAAAAATCTGATTAATGTCTCCTTTCAAGCTGAAAACCAAGCTTACCTTTTCCTTCCTTTTGCCACAGTAATTTCCTTTACTTTCCTTAAAATTATAGTGCAGAAGTCTTTGCCCATCAATGAAAGGAGCACTGTACCTTGCCACTTACTTCAACCTTGTTTCTTTAGTATTTTGAGTATAAAGGTATTTTCTGTTGTGCTGGAGACTTTCTAAAAGTTCAGTAATTTTATTAACATTCCCATGATTGCAAGCATTTTACATTTTCGCAGTCACTTGGTTTCACCTGAAGCTTGTTCAAGTTACTTTTATTTGTACATTTTACTTCTTTGCTGAAGTATTAGGATCTGATGAACACATGGGGACAGATTCTGCTTTTAAAATTATTGTGCTGGAAATACAGACCAACTTCCACAGCCTACAATAAATTCAGTACCAGATTTATACTGTGGTAACAGAACAGAAAGTGACCTTTGGCTTCCACAACACCATTTTCCCAATTTGTATTCATCTGGTAAATTAGTTGCTTGTAACTATGGTAGCAGACTATATAGGAAACTTTATTAACATGGAAGACTTAGATTATAAAAGTTCACAGTTCAGAAAACTAAGTATTATTGCCCATGAAAGCCCTAACAAGGGCTTTTTACTATCCTTTTAACATGCAGAAAGCAAAAGCTGTTTCTGTTTTTCAGCAACAGTATTTTCTTGACTCCTGTTATCTCCTTAAAACATGATGCTACACACGTGACGAACAACTACTTGTTCTGCAAGCAAATAAATGAAAAGTAGAGTATTTCATTACTATGAAGGAACAAATTAAATAAAGGGGAAAATGTCACTGAAAAAGTATCTCTAAAATAATGAAATATGCTTATATATTGCTTTGAGTAATACACAGCTCTTTCTAAACAGACTGTATTTAGTCCAATTTTTCCCCAAAGTTAAACCCACAAATTGTAACCACAATTAGGTCCAGAAAACGACAAAAATCCTGAGTGAGACAGAAGTCAAAGTCTAATTTCATTCTTTGACCATGTATGAGAATTATTTACATGCAAGCAAGCATACCTAAAGGCTTTATTACAAGAACAAAACCAAATAGAACACTATAGTAGACAGTGTCCAGGATATTATGAATACACTAATAATTAACATTATATGTGAAGCTAAGATAAAGAAGAGAGTATTAGATATGGAATACAGAAAATATATTTAAAATAAAATCAAGACTAAGCCAGTAAAAACCTAAGCAAACATCTGAATTACGTAGCAACTGTTGGACAATGTTCAGTGCATTGCAGTAGAGAACAGATGACAATGCATTCCTAGTAAAATCAAACAAAAATATTTCTCATAATGACAAAATTGGAAAAGAATAGACTAAAGCTGGCATGGCATTGCTTTTAGCCTGATTTTACTCATATTTACTAATTATACAAAATTACATATTATATAAAAGGCATAAGAAAATAGCTGCGGAAAATAAGCAGCTATACCAAATAGTCTGTCATTTACTTTATTTACTTACTATATCTAATCACCTTTCTTCTAAATTATTATTTCCAACTGGAGAGCAGTTAAATGAGAATATTATATAATTTATGAGTTATTACTAAAAGAGATACATTAGAGCTCCTGAGAATTATATAATATTAAGAGATGTTAAAATTACATTTCCTGCACAGAGATTTAAGAGAGAGCTTTAAGAGTTGCATCCTTTGCAAAAAACACTAGCTTTCAAGTTAAACCCTCACTAGCATGCCTAGCCCAGATTGCCTTTTTTTAAGTGCACATAATGCTAGAAGCAAAACACAAGTCTGGACTCATAAACTGCATAAACATCACCACTGTCATTCTGTTACCCAGTTCTTCCCTTTGCCTTAAAGCTGCACATAGATCACCTCCAGGTACCTTTATTCTTTTCTTTTCTCTTCCCTTCAGTCACATGCTTCTCTGATACTTCAGTCAGCCTACAAATCTCACTTTGCAACTTTCCTTGTTTTCGTTTCCATTTTTTTTACTTTGTTGCCCAAATCATTTTGAGTGCCCTCAGCACTCACACTGCACACCAGGTACTACAAGACCCATTCACACCCCTCCTGGGGCTTCACTGGTGCAGGTCTGATACAAGAAATAGAAGCCTCAGAAATAGTAAGCTACTAGCAAAACCAGATCTCTGAAGCAGCAGCATCCTCTGAAGTTTCACAGGGACTCCTTGTCTGTGTTTTAGTATAGGCTACAGAGCCCTTGGGGCAAGAACCAAGTAATTTATGACATAATTAAAAAAACAATGGCATTACACTAATTCATTCTTCAAAGAGAAATCCTGAGATAACGGTATGTATCACTCACCTAAATCTGCAAACAATATGCCATCTATCAAAAACAGTTAACTGTCAGTTAAGGTAACTTCCCAGTACCACGCATGCAGGTCACTCAGTAATCTGGTCCACTCACATCCACGTTTCACAAACTCAACATAGTCAGGGCACTTTAAGCCTCTAATTTACAGGCTTTTAATGTAATCCTGTTGGTATTTTCTTTAAACACTTCTAGTAACTGTTTTCACCCACTACAGGGTGCAGCAAACAGAGACTTTAGAAGTTCGCATCCCAGCTGGCACGGTGGCAGATGCAAAGCAGGCCCTAAGAGTCTGCTTCAGACAACGTGGGATTGCGCCACAACCGTGGCAGGGGGCACTACAAGGCTCCATCCGCAGCACCCACTGGAGAAGATACCCTGGGAAATCAAAGGCCCCAACCAAGACAGAGCTCCAGAGGGAGGGTGCTGCCACCCATGACTCAGGCTGCAAGGTGACAGCGGCCTCACACTGGGAGATACGCTCTGGTTGGGCCACTGAGTCACCAGCGAAAGGAGCTGTGGGAGGAGGTGAACAGACTCCATAGCATCATGGAGAATAAACAGGACACGAACAGGGTCACCTCGGGAACCTTGCAAAGGTTTCTGGAAGATGCTGAGGTAAATTTCTTCATACAGATACTACATATGTCACCTTTCAGATCTGCTACTCAGGAAGAAGGAAGAACTGGTTGGGGATATGATAATCAATGGCATCCTTGGCTGTAACAACCATGAAACAGTGGAGTAGCGAAGGGAAGTAGCAGAACACTGGCCCTGGCCTTCAGGAAAAACTGGCTGGATCATCAGGGTCTGAGGATGGTGGTTAATGTTTATACTCCAACCGGGAAGATGATTATAAGTGAAGTACCACAGAGGTGCACGAGACCTATCCAACTTAGTATCTTTACCAATGTCAAAGAGAAGGAGCTGGAACAACCCCCCCCATCAAATTGTGGATGAGGGTAAACTGGGGAAACAGTTGACATGCTTGAGGGTACAGCTGCCATTTAGAGGGAACCAGACAGGAGGAATGGGCCACAGGAAACTCATGAAATTCAATGAGGACAAATAGAAAGCCCAGCACCCATGATGGACTAAGGCCCTGCAATGGTTCAGGTAGGGGACGGACTGGCTGGAGAACACCCCAGCAGAAAAGGATGTGGGGGTTTCCAGTGGACATCAGGCAAAACATAAGCCAGCAGCGTACCCTGGTAGTGATGAAGACTAACAGCATCAATAGGATGTATTGGCTGTATCAACAGAAGCACAGCCAGTAGACTGAGAGAAGTAATCACGCCCCTTTACTTGGCACTTGTTGGACCGCATTTGGGACAGTCTGGGGACCTGAACACAAGACAGGCTTTGATAATTTGGAGCAAGTTTAGTAGAGAGCCACCAGGATGGTCAGAGGCTGGAGAACCTGCTCTGTGAGAGGAGGCTGAGGGACGCAGGCTTGTTCAGACTGAAGAGGAACCTATGAGCAGTCTCCCCAGTACCTATGGAGAGGTGACAGAGATGATGGACCCAGGCTCTTTACAGTGGTACACGACAGGAGAATGAGAGATTACAGACATAAACTGAAACAAGTAGTACTGACTATGTACAAGGAAAAAAATTCTTCACTGTGAGGATGATTTAGCACTGGAACAGGTCATTCAGAGAATCTTTGTTCTAAGCAGTTTTCAAGACCTTGCTGGACAAATCCCTCAGCAGCCCGGTCTGAATTCAGAGTGGACCCTGCTTTGAACAGAAGGATGGATGAGAGACCGCCTACGGTCCCTTTCAACCTGATTGAATCTATCTGCAATTAGTATTTTACTTTGGACCAGGAGTTTGCTTTTGAAATCAATCAGATTGTCCATACCTACAACACTTCAGCTTGAGCTGCAGATTTCTCTCAGAGTACACAAAACAAATTCTTTCAGGATGAAATTAAACAAAAAGGTGTGCATCATGAGCAGTAGTCCGTTGGACCAGGCCAGAAAAAGCTCAAAGTACTCCCCTTTCTCAAAAAAACTAATGTGGATGCTAGGTACTCAGTACCTTTTTGCTTTACAGATGCACTTCTGTTGTGCGACACTACTTGCTAATGTAGACATTGTCATCTGAAGAGTTATGTTTTTCCGTTTCAGCAGATGAAAAGGAATGCTAGCATACAAACCCCAACTTCTTGGCTTTTTGATGCTGACAAACTTTGTCCAAGGATAGAAATGCATGTTACCTCCCTGCAAGACTGAACGTACATATTCTTACTAGAGCTATGCAGAAGTCTTTTTGCCCTTCTTAACAGCTGCTGCACATTCAAGGCAAGATCAACAAAAAAAGCGGCATTTTTCCCAACTCAGGTCCCTCCTGCACTGGAGGATTCCAAATGGGTGAGAAGAGCAATAAAGAAATGTGAAGTGCAAGTCCACAACAAAGTCAGGTGACAGTTCATTCATTTTTTTAAAGGTTTTGCTGCATATGGTGTTTTGATAAATAGGAGTTATTTGAAAAAGCCAGGCTGTGACACTTAATTAAAAACGTTGGTCCACCCAACTGAACATTCAACAGAGATGCTGGTATAACATGGTGTTTTGTAACTCTCTGAACAAAGGCCCACAGAGCGTCTCCAAAAACTTCTGTAATAGGAAAATGCCTGCAACTCCCAAGAAAGCCACCTCTGTACACATAGGAACTATTTAACCCCATTACAGAGAGACACGATTTCCTTTGCAGTTCTCTTCGGTTTATAACCTAATCATGCAGACAGGATACCCCCTGTGCATCAAAGTGTTTTTATTCTCTAAACAGCTAGGCACCAAGGCTGACTGTGCTTACAGAACTTACTAAGGGGGGAGGTAGACAAGGGCCTGGCCACCAGCATTTCCTGAACATGGAGCTTCATCAGTCAGGAGCAAATGATCTGCAAATTGCACACAGCACAGGAGACTGCCCTTCTCCTTATCAAGCCACACACTTCACAGAAGCATCTGGGCATGAAGCACCCTAGAAGAACGCCACTTTAACAGCCATAGCTTTTTCCCTTTTGAAGGTTTACAAGATTACAAGGTTTCTGAGCCCATATCAGAAAACCATATAAACCAATGCAAAGAATATTTTTATTTTAAAAACAACCAACACATTTTAAATGTCTAACATTAACCTTAACTCGTATTGAAAAATAAAAGCACAGTTCTTGGAAAGTTTCAATGTGGATTAATCTTCTATGGATTGTATCATACTCCATCTGCTGCTACTTCAGGAAAGAAAAAAAAAACCAAACCTATCTGGTCAGTTGATCATCATATCTACTAGAAGGCTACCCTCCTTTACAAAACTTAAAGGTAACCCTCTTTCTTACACAGAACTTACCAATGGCCTTTGTGTAATGTCTGGCTCCAAGTAACAGTTCTGGAGCTCTGTACCAGAATGTCACCACAACTGGATCTAAGTCTGCCAATGGCTTCAAAGGAGAGTTGAACAATCTTGCAAAACCCATATCAGCTGGGGGAGGGGAAGGGGGGAGAAAAGAACATTTAAAATTTTAATATAAATAAATCAGAATTTAACAGTATTGCCAAAAAGCACACATAACAAAAGCTCAAACACATTAAAACTTAAAATCAGTTTCTAAGAAAGCAACAAGTTACTCATAACAATACTGGGTCAAATTTATCTAAGGCTAAATTCCATTTACTTCATTTATAAGACTATGAAGGATGATGTTTGACTTAAGTGTTTTCATCATAGTATTGTAAAACTTTATGTAACACAGATGCCTGTTTATTTAAATAGAACTGTAACAGAAACCGGGTTAACTAAAGTCAATAGCAGTAGGTCTCTAATGTACATTTTCTCTTTTATTTTTACATATGTTTACAAAACTGTGAGCCCTTGTGACTGCTATGTATTTACCCAAAGTGCAAAACCAAAACAACGGCAGCGTAGATTGTTTTGCACTATTTTTCAACGTATGCCTCCTACTTGATTTGGAGGAATGACTCCAGAATCAGGAAAAAGTTTTTAACTGGGAATTAATGAAATCAGTGAGCATGCTCTGTTACAGACGCGTATTTTAAATGTAAGCATTCATTTTATATAACTCAAAAATTCTCTCTAGAAACAACCTTGTAAGTAACATTAAAATGCTAGACAGTTAAGTACAAAATTCGTGTGTGTATTCAAAACCACACAATTTAATCCAAGCCTGAAATTTGTATTTTACACAACTTCACCTAAATCTTTCTGCTTCCAAAGTTATGAAATGCCAAATATAATTTTCTTGTAGTAACCCATACAAATACAAGCATAAGAAACAAAAATGGTTAGCTGAACGTTTTCAAATACAAGAAAAGGCGATGAATAGAAAAAGAGGTTCCAGTACTTCTTTCTTGATGATTGCCACATGCTTTATTAAAAAAAAGTTTATATCCACATGACTAAGGCTTATGATCTGCACAGGTAATTAGATTTTGAATAAAGACCATCACAGTTACATGTGTTTCCCACCTTGATGCCAAATAGCCTTTTGCATAGCAAGCCTTTGGACCTCTACAAACATATGCATTGATGTTATTTATATAAAAATAATTAAGAACAAATACAATTTGCAAGTAACAATGTTATGCTAACTAATCATAGTAGAAGTCAAAAGAACCCTGGCCATAGCCATTGTTCTACGTGCTTATTACTTTCTTGTTTCTTACAGATGCTTTTCTCTCACCAGATATCCTTGGCAAGCTTTATAAATGTCTAATAATATGTTTGGAATCTCTATAAGCTTCTAACCTCAGTGAATGAGATTTAAAATTGAACTAGATGTTGTGCACACATACACTCAAAGAATAATGAAGATTTGTTTCAATCTTACACTGAAGATGCCATTTTTTAAGTAATTTCTTAGCTGTGCAATGAAATTTTCTCAAAATGTTTACCTATTTTGACTCTTCCTCTTTCAGGACCTTCACCCATTACCAGAATGTTTGCTGGTTTCTGGAAAACAAAAAGCAGAATACTTAATTGACCAGCTTTTGATGATTATCTTCAAGAATAATAAAAATATGTACATTTATTTTATAATGAAAACTTTTCTATAAATATCCTTACAAATCTAAAATTACCATACCTTTATGTTTTGCTGACATTTTGTCTTTATCCCTAGTCACCAATTTCACAATTAGAAAAACAGTAATGTACTTTGACATTTCACAGTAAGAAATGCAATCTTTAATTAAATTTGCATTTCCATTTTTACCAGAATGATCACATCCATTGGCGAGATTTTCTTCTACAGGAAAATTTTATACCAGGCTAACATTTATGCTACACATCAATAATCGGGGAAGAACTACTTTTGCTAGTATAACTTACTGAAAATGATGCCAAATCTTGGTATGCAAATGCATAGATGACAGTTGCTTTTGTTATCATCGTATATAACTACCTTTTTAGAGCTGTGCTTGTTTTTAGTGGATGAATGATAAAAATCACATTGGCAAAAGCATTTTTTCCCCCACAAAGTAAGTTGATATCATGCTATGAGAATTCACTTAAAACAGGAGTATACACAGACGGCTACATCCACAAGCTTCTGACGGTGTAGGCAGCAGCTTTACGAGTAGAACAAAACCTTTATAGGCATTTTATGAAATCTGCAGTTGTTCGTAACCAGACGCTTGTGAACACTGTGTAAAATCTATGCACGACATCACAGCAATTGTTCTGCAATTAGGATCTAGGTTCCCTCAGACATCAACAGTCATTCCTTGGAAGCTTTTCCCCTATTGTGTTAACAGCTGTAAAGGAGTAAACAAGATTGAAAACATTGTGATTTGAATGAAGAGATGCATAACAAAGATTCAAAGCAGAATTTTTGGAACATCCAAATATTAATAATATTTAAAATCCCTAACGCCTCAAGAGGTCTGCTCAAGCAGGATTTATTCAAGAATCTGAAATAGGTGTCCAGAAAGCCAACATCAGAATCTCAATTTCTCAGTTCCTAACACTTGCCACTATTTACCTGAAATGAGACACTCAAACTACGGTTACTAATTTGGCTCAAAATTGCAAATCCTTAGCTTTTTTGAAAAAACAAACCAAACCAAAGTACTACTTCACCTATTCTTTCTCCTTCCCCCACAAGAAGCTGTTCTCCCTTCCCACCTCACCCCCAGTGCTAGACATTGCTTTTTCCCTGGCTCCAGCCACAGCCTCTCTTTCCAACCCTGCTCCAGATCCCATTGCCTCTTTTACTCCTCCTTTTTTAAACTCAGGGTAATTCTAAACACCAACCCTGACTTCTCATTCCCCAACATTCCCTCTTCAAGAGAGAATATGCACTCCTTTCTTGGAGAATGCAATAGCTATTTTAATTGATCTTGAGTAAACACTCACGAGCAAATCTAGGAAAGATAACAATGATGCTTGGCTCTTAGCTATTATTTAATGACAATGAAATTAACACTTCAAGGCAACTGGTCAAACTCTGGTTTTACAATTATGTATTACCCTGAACTGAATATTCTAGAGAACAGAACAATCCAATTCTGCATATTCAGAAATCAGGCAGCAAGGGAAGCATGCAAGTTCACACTACACTTCAGCTCTGTTAGAAGCCACATAGCTAAAATTGTCCCAACTGAGACAGCAAAATTTCAGTTTCCTTGTCGGAAATCTTCCCTAAAATCCTACCTGGCAACCTTGATTGAGAGTTGAGTATGAATCAAAAACACTTCAATAGACCTTTAGATTCAGGATTGGATTTCAGGCATTGTAAAATGCATTTATTTGTCACGTGAGCAGAGCTGATAAAAATGCAGTTATTGCACTGATTTCTAGGTTAGTTTTTTTCTATAGAAGAATAATGTTGTAAAGAGATAAACTGTATAACACCAGGAGATGTACTAAGACACAACAGGATTCTCAAAACAAAACATCTCATAAGATTCATATTTTACCTGTAATATTGTAAGACAAGCAGCAATTTCTTCATAGAGAAAAGTATTAATTTATCTGCTGACATAATATTCACAGAATAGTTCAGGTTGGAAAGGACCTCTGGAGATCATCAAGTCCAATCCTCCGGCTCCATGCAGGGTCAACTACAGCAGACTGCTCAGGCCTGAGTCCAGTTGGGTTTTAAACATCTCCAGGGATGGAGACTCCACAGACTCTCTGTGAAACCTTTTTGCAGTGTTTGACCACCCTCACAGTAAAAAAGCGTTTCTTCATACATTCAATTTATGCCCATTGCCTCTTGTCCTGTCACTGGGTAGCACTGAGAAGAGGCTGGCTCAGTTTTCTTTACTCCTGCTTATCAGGTATGTATACGCATTAGCAACATCCCTCCTCGAGCCTTCTCTTCTTGAGGCTGAACAGTCCCAGCTCCCTCAGCCTCAGAAAGACACCCCGAACCCCTAAGCAACTTAATGGCCCTATACATACAGGGGATACGCTAGGTTAGAATGTATGGAAGCAAGGAACTTGTCTATTTATGTATTTTTAAGCCAGAATGTTTTGAAGAGGTGTTGTTCCATTTAAAATTTAAATCTGTACTAATATTTAATCCACTGACGATCAGAACGCTGCTTGGGCAGCCAGCAAGAAGCAGGCTGATTTATAAACTTACCAGAATACATATCCATTAGCTCTTGTGAGTCTCTCTGAGAAAGTTGGGGTGGGGCCACAGCACAGGGCAGAGAGAGGGAAAACTGAGAAGGAATTAAGTGTGAAACAACTGAAAACCTAGTCTTATTTCCAAAAGAGCAAGTGCTTCTCCGGAGGCACCACCACCAGTGTGCAGATGACAGGCATTTCATGGATAGCATCCTGATGCCTGCAGGATCCCCACTGATTTGCAGACCACTGTCTCAGTAACAGCTTGCGTTGCGGCAGCTTCCTGCAAGGTGAGGAGTCTTCCTTTAAACCTGTTCCTTAAGTCAGAAGGAGAACACACCTGAACTTGCTGCTTATTTCCCACACAAGCAAATTACTGCTTGGTTACCAGCTACTAAAAAGATAAGAACTTTCTGAGTTCCTCTTGCTAATCAGAGCTGTTCCGCTAGGAAAGCGTTTTTCAACTGTATGTACGTTGAACCAGTCAAAGAGTAACACTAACCCGATAGGACCCATCCTTCTGAGATGAGACGAATTATATTCAGTTCCTGTGCCCATTAATTTTTATTTAATAAACAGCTTCAGAGAAGCTTAAAACATAGCTCTTGTGTTGTGTGGTTGTTTTATACAATATTGGCTTAAACACTGTAAAATAAAACTCCTCACCTCCCCAGAGTCTTCGCGATACACAAGCCACGCTGAGAGCAACCCAACCCTCACGGAGTGGGGTGCTTCCTCAGAGCCTTGGCTAGACCAGCGGCATCAAGGCAAAGTAGCAGAACTTCAGGTACTCGGGTATGGAAGAAAGACTGTGGGTTATTTCAGAGGGATTAATTTGGCATCAGAGATCCTCAGGAAAGTAGGTAATGAACATTTCCGTCATGAGGTAAGCAAGAGGACTGCTAAAGGGAATGAAAACAACTTCTGCTTTTTGGAGAAGGGAGAGTGTGTTAAGTCTGATCTCTGGATATGTAGGATTTTAAGTATCAAAACATTTTACTCTGAGATAGTCACTTAATAGTCTACCATAGAATTACAGTCTAGTGTAATATAGTTACTGGACAGCTGCAAAAAATCAGATAAAAAGTGGGAATCGGAGAAATTAAAAAGGCTCATACCTCATGTATGTTCAGGCTACATGCAAGTTATAAGCACCAGCCTAGTTCCTGAAACAAATCTTACTGCTGTCCACGTGATGAAGAAAACAGGGGTTTAGGTGGAAGAAAACATGAAAGCCCAAGCAGCTAAGAGACCAAAGCTGACACATAGAGTAAATCACCTCTCTTTCCAAGAGAACAGAATTTTCTTCAAGAAAGTTTGAGAAGCCCTGCTTAAAATTATCCATCAACTCCTTAGTAAAGGGTGAGGTAACTCAACAAGGACTGCACTTCTGAGCCAGTTACATCCCAATTAATACCATCTCTATTTTCCTTGAACCCTCCCCTTGCTGAGAACACAAAACACCAGCTGGGAAGCAAAGCAATGCTGCTGGGTCTCCACCTATCTAGTTGCTATAGAAACAGTAAGAGTTAAGAGTCTCACATTTAAGATCAGCTATAAAAATGAACAGAGAAATCCCTGCTGAGAAATGCAGTTGAGGTTTGACTGTCTAAAGAATATTTGCAAAAAGAGCAAGGTCAACAGCAACAAACAACTGGAGCAAAAACCTGAAATATCTGCAAAAAGGGATGTAGATGGCCATAATTTAATGGGTTCTTTACAAGTAATAAGCATGGATAATGGAATTGCTTTTCTACATCAGTGGGAGAGTGGGAATAAAGCAATTAACAGATCTTGGTGGGAGAGAAATGAAAATGTTGGGCTAACAAGCATGTTTTCATAAATAGAAGTGTCATGAATGGGACTCATATGAACATCCATGTTATCTTAATCAATATGTTTCCTATTTAAATATTTAGAAAGTAGATTGGAATAAAGGTTGAAGGAAAAGAAACCATCTATGGTTTGGCAAGAGCATAACAGGTCAAAACAGGAACAACAGCCTAACAATAGATGGCAATATGTTAGTTTTAATGGTTATTGTTGTTATCTCCTCAAGTACAGCGGTGACACAATTCTTAAGAGATGTGGTGCAGAATTACATCCCTGTGAGAAAACGTCCATGGGGACACACCACTTTCCGTACACCATTCTTTATTGTTTATATCCAAACAAATGTGTTTCCCTTTTGGAATGTATCACTGGACAAAGAATAATCTGAAATTAAGAGACTTCTATTGTGAAAGATATTGCAAGTCTTTTAGATAAAAGCTCTCCCCACAATTAAAGAAGCTGGCTTGTGATGAGGTCTTTTTAAGTCTCAGTTACTTAAAAAAAGCAATTGTAAACAGCACAGTGTTGATACACAGATGCGCTTTCAATTCACAAGCCAAAAACAAGAGTAGTGGCAATTTCATCTTAGCTTTTAGCACACTGTTCTACAAATGACAAAAGTCCTAAATGAGATGACAGTGTTCTGCTCCGCGGGCACTGCTTGAAAGGCCACTGAACCTTTAAGTTCAAGATTAAGAGGGAGCTGCAGATTGTTCACAGAAATTTGCAAACAAAGCTTTTGCTCTGCTCATCCACAAGGAAATGTAGGCACTTCCCTGCCTTAAGTCAATGCTATTCAAACCCAGACATTGTTTTCAGATCAATATACTGGCATACTGCTACTAACGCTTTAGATGGCAATTAATCTAATTAATGCAGGATTTAAAAAAAGAAATGGTTCTAAAAAGGTTTTATTATGCACTGCAAACCGCCAAATCATTATCACTTCCATTCGCATTACTTCCATATATTGAAAACTGTGTAAAAGATTTCTTATCATTACTTCCCTCTCCTTTTTTAGAAAACCATTTTGTCAACATTTTTCTGATACTGAAGCACTAGACAAAAGTATACCATATAGAGTAAAATATCTTCACAACTGCTTCTCTTTACAAGCCTTACATACTGTGAACTCATATTAAGAGTCACTGCTCTGACTACACAGCATCGCTTTCAACTTGTTCTTTCACAGCTGTTATCCTTAACTTTACAAAAAAACCCCAACCTATTTCATTATATCTTTTGCATAGATTTGTAAATTCATAGTTTTCTTCTACTGCTTATCTACTCAAATGATTGACCTTGCAAAGCAATATCATGAACAAATATCAATATATTTATCATTTAATTCAAATGAATATTTCTACAGATATCATCAAATTGAACAAGACCAAATTGCTAATTACTACAGCACATGATCTAAAAAGGCAGTAAAATCACAAGGAATGCAAAATGCTTTGAAATAGTACATCATTCAAGTGAAATAAACTTGTTTGAATCTAGAAAGGAGGAAAAAAAAAAAAAAGAGGCAGACACATTAAGTAAATACATGGTAACAGGGGAAACAAAGAGTACCACAGAAGGCTTTTATAGCTAAATTTATGAAAACCCAACTGAACAGAAAACCTCCACAAACAGCCCCCCAATCCCCCCAAAACAGTCCAAAAGTTTTTGCAACTAAAAAAAAATACAAACAAATGCAGACATGTAAAAATTTTACAGCTAAGTGTCACCAGATTGTTGTCTTTAAATTGAAAATATACTTGATTATCGTCAGGGGAACATCAGTGACAAGAAAAACACTTTGAAATGTATTCATAGCATGTAGGAAACTAAATTTAATGCATATAAATATATTTATTAATATGGTAGTAATACATACATGGTAACAATTATTTTTATCTCCACTCTTGCTTCGTATGAAAATAATTTAAAATTTAAACAAATACAGAAGTGATAAAGACATGGAAGTGTGTGCCACTGTTTGAGAGGAAAAAAATCCATTGTGTAATTCTGAAAGATGGAAACTGGATATTCCGTCATAAACCATCGTGTCAGATTATGTTAGAGACTTACGTATTTCATCGCTGTAGAACTGATGTGGTCAAAATAATCATTACTTCCAGATACCAGAAATTCTAAAAGCAACCAGAAGTGCAGAATTTACCTCAAGCTCTGGAACTGATGGTAAGTAGCTAGAAGTAGGAACAAACTGTACAGAAGGTATCTGAAATATTCCTTTGGAATGCCTTAGATAAAGATTTTGGTTAAACGCATTCCTTGCCTGTATCCGTTACGTGTTGAGAGGGGAAACATACTGTTTTCACATGGAAACTAGCTATCAAAGAAATCTTTTCATGTTGATATATTCTTATAAAACTCCTCTACGCACAAAATACAAAAGAAAACAGAAATACTAAAACTACACCTACAGTGCAACCATAGATCTGCATATATTAAAAAAAAAAAAGGTCCCTTAAATAAACTTAAGATTATCTAGCCTACAACAGCAGCAAAGATGTGACTATGCAGGCTTCAGTACAGACTGATTTAAACCAACCCGTGACTCTGGTTACTCTTTGGAGAATCAGTCAAAATCATGTAATGCTTTGGGCTGGACGGGACCTCTGGAGGTCATCTGGTGCTCAAAAGAGGGAGGTCACCCTGCTCAAAAACAGTGGCAACTTCAAAGATAAAATTTTTTATCTCAGGTTGCTGAGTGTCATAACCAAGGGAGCTGCAATTCTCCAAGGACAGAGTTCCTCAGCCTTTCTGGTGGGCAAACCCCTTGCACTGTCTGACCACTCACGACAAAAAATTGTTCCCCATCATCTAATCAAAATGTCTCTTAGGGAAATGTGTGTCTGTGCCCCTTCCTCTGCATACCTCTTAAAACGGCCCCACCTTCTCTACAACCTCCCATTAGGCAGTTAAAGTCCCCGCTGAGAAGGCTGCACACTGCTGAGTGCAGTGGCAGTCCGGCTGACGCACACAAAGCTATCTCCATCACCCTGTTATACTCCTATTGCACCTTTGGCTGAACAGTTACACAGCGCTATGTTTAACGCTGGAAACACATATTTGAGATGACAGAGTCAGCCTAGAAGTCCAGACTCTGGAACACACTCACTACAAATGTATTTTACCATGGGAAAGACAGACCTTTTTTTTTTTCCTCCCTCCCTTCATTTTAACCAAATAACATATAATCACATATAGACGAACTACCTAGTATGTTCTATCGAAGTTGCTATCCTTCCAGTTACTCTCATATATAACCATCTTCATGATAATGAAATCAGTGGTCAGGTAAAGTATTCATGTCTCTGTTTTACTTCATTTTTCACAGGTTGGATGCCCTCTTGAGAGGTAAAGCGGCATATACCTTAACTGACAGTAATTCTTTAAATTCACTCCTCTCAGCCCTGCCCAGGCACTCCCCAAAACAGCCAAAACATCCATGTTCCTTGTAAGAATGCTCTGACTCAAAATCAATTTGGAACAATGGTTTCTTAGATAATTACTAGAAAAGATATTTTATTTATAAACTCAAGGTGTTTGATCATTGTTGAAACAGGAAAAGACTATTCACTGAACTCTATTCCCTGATTAATTAATGGACAATATAGTTGCAGTTATGTCACTGGAAAATGGACTGCAAACACAAGCGGAACATGAAATAAGAGTAATCACAAGAGGAGAATATAATTCTGGACTACATAGAAGTTCAGAAATGAAACAATCTTCCTTTCACACACCATTTCTTTCAGGTTTCTTATGGCTGACAGAGCATTAAATTACTGCAAGACAAAAATGAGAACTCCAAACAACTTTGGATGCTGGGCATTGCTTCTATTATAACAATCTTCACAATGTACTAGTGTACCAGTGGTTTCACCGCAATCAATGACAATGCAGTTCAAGTGAAAAAGAAAAGAATGAAGAAAAAAACCTCACACATTACGACAATGCCAAAACATTTGACATAAATTACATTTTATGTTGCTATGCAACATTATCCAAAGCATTTTGCTGGCACTAGTGCTGCAATAGCATATTTGAACTTAAAATATTACATGCAACCTTGAGAAGGACAAAGAAGGGGGAAGATGGAAACAAAGAGAAAAATACAATCATAAATTATCAATGAAAACTAAAATGTCATAAAGCAAATGTTTAAATAATACACTGAATTCACACTGTCCCAGGGATTTTCAACACATTACAGTACATACTCCAGCAAAATTCCCATGAAGCTACTCAGCAATCATCTAGGGCCTTGTCTTTAGACCTCGTCTGGGCTCTTTGGGAGCATCAAGGAGAGCACGGGACAAGACAGATTGCTCAACCTCTGCTACCCCATTTCTGAGCAGTGCAGATGTGCAGGCCCATCGTGCATGGGAACAGAAGAAAGCCTCACCTCAGAAATAATTTGGAAGAATGTTCTGCTTTTTAATATATTACAAAGAAGAAATGGAGAAATAAATTTCACTCCATAAAAGCACAGTCAAACTCTTTCTCTGTTGGGTCTTCAAGAAACATCCTGAATGCCCCAAGATACTGCTGTACTGCCATCAAGCCAAGTCTGTGCATCTCTGGCACCAAGTCCTTATTAGAAATTCTTCATACTTGATCTTTACTCAGAATAGCTACCCAAAGGCAAATACACTGAGAAGATATTTGCACATGTGAAACATTACAAACACTACCACTTTCTTTACCTCTTTAAAGGCAAAAGCTAAGAGACAGCAAGTCTGACAGAACACTAACATGAGAAAGCTTACAACTGTACTAACCTTGGGACTAGAATTGGAGAGGAGGGGGAAATGAGATGATGAGATTCTCACCTCTTCTTGCTGTTGGAACTCTGCTTATTTGCATTACTTTCTTTCTGTTACAGCAGCATGAAAATGAGATGCCATAATTGCTATATCTGGTAATTCTTTCAGTTGCAGCACTAAATTCCACTACTGCCAAATCCCGGTATTTGTTTTATATGATATTCTTACTACTCCCCCTGGTTTAGCAGGGTTAAGACAGGAGGATGAAGCCTCTATCCAATCAAAGGACAAATGACTGAAAGTGAGACTGCTGACAGTGTCATAAAGCATTTTGTTAATTGCCTTTCACAAAGTATCTTTGGCAGTAGAACTCTAATACCTCCATTCCCCTGAGAGCCTGGCAGAGTCAAAGAATTAACAAAGCTTTTCTGACTGCAATAAGTAATATAGTACCAAACAAACAGAGATAAATGTAACCCATTTTCATTACAAACCTGCTTCTGCTTGGGTACCTTAGACTGACTGAATTAGGCTGAAATACTAAAAGTTCTTTAATGGAAATCTCCATGGAAGAAAAGAACAAGAAAAAGGTAGCATGGTTATGTAGAGAGGTTACTTCCATGTTGATTAAGAGTCCCTTTTTGTCTGCAGACGGACATGGGAATATAGCTTAAGGGACTCAGAATTATGGAATACATTTATTATTATTTTAGGGTATAAACTTTCTGTAAGATTTAGAAAAGCAATAAATACATTAAGTTTTACAGGATTTTAACAATCAAAGGTTTAAATCTAATAATATTTCATGGTGTTTAATTAGCTCCTGTCAGTTTATTACATACATTATTTTGCAGTACATTATTTATCCACTTTTAATACATGCTCTTTTCCTATGCTTATAATCTCAAGGGAAAAAAAGATGAGGACCCGTGTCTCCTCCCTGCTTCTTTCATGCTGAGTCTGAAGACTAGAAAATCTAATCCTTAAATGATCAATCTAAATGTCTGTCATACTAAAGCATCAACTTCTCTTTTGTGTTGAAATAATTTACAACATAACCCCAATCTTTCTATAATCCTTCTCAGAGTATCTTCTTGAAGCAAGCTCTTAGCTTCCAGTATTTGCAGGGGTAAGTTACACGTCACTTTCTCACCATGGTTTGTCCAGCAGATCAGTGTCCAGGCTTCAGGAAGAAATTTTATCACCCTAATACGAGCCTTGAGACCTACAGCAACACTAATTGGGATTTAACAGTCTAGTGGACCATAAGGTCTCAGACTCACCATCCAGTTACCACATTCTAGACAACTTACTAATGTATCAGTTGAGGCAGCACAACCTTACATAGCTTGCAGTGCAAAAAAGCAACTATGGATCATAAAGTGAGCAGATGCACAAAGTACCACTGCTCAGCTGACACATTCATGACAAAGTTAAGCAAAACACACCCTTTAAAATCTATCCGAACAGAAACTCTTTCCCTAGTTTATCACCATCACTCTGTTCACCCCAGGCCCCAGATAAAATCTCTCCCCAACTCTCAGTCAGTTCACACGGAAGCTATTCCATCACTTCTCAGTTTCCTGATTTTTGGGGGATCCTCAGGCCCATTCAGGCTCAGATTTTTAAGGAGCCGAGCACCAATGGCCAGGTTCTTTAGCAACAGCTACATTTCAAACCCAGTCTTGTATCATGAAGTTGGAGAAAACCGATTCTCCTAGTTTCCCCATGGAGGTTGTCCCAAGGTGTTTCCATCTGAACAAGCAGCTATGGAGTTTTAAAAATAACCAGTAAACGTGGTCTGCCTGGGGCACGCTACAACTGTGGTTACAAGTGCTTAATCTCATTTCCACCATTATCGAGAAGCACAATTGTTTCACAACATGAACTAGAGTTTATAGGAGAGCAGAATCCCCACACCATCTCAAGAGCTGCCCTGCATCACGCAGCCCACGGCTCCACAAGAGTGTCCCTCAAAGCAGTGCTCCCACATAGCTGGTGCACTCTGGCCCCGCGCCAACAGCCTGCTCTTGTGCTCAGGGTGCTCTGTCGTGGCTGGGGCTGCAACGGTTCCTTTGGATTAAAAGGCACTAATGAGATTTTATGAGGTGGTGAAGCTGACAGGAGACATAGCGAAACATTTTTGGATACACTGCCATACCAGTATTCAGTATTAGACTTCAATATTACAATGTTAGTAAAAAACCAACATGATATGATGATCCTCTTAAGTCTTTAGGCTATTTTCATGTAGAAGAAAAAGTTAGGCAGAGGTAACAAAAGATACACTTAGAGATAGACTTCTAAGTTATTTCTACTTGTTTTCTGAAGCCTGTGTCATGGTTTAACCCCAGCCAGCAACTCGGCACCATGCAGCCGCTCGCTCACTTTCCCCCACCCAGTGGGATGGGGGAGAGAATCGGAAAATAAAGCAAAGCCCGTGGGTTGAGGTAAGAATGGTTTCATAGAACAGAAAGGAAGAAACTAACAATGACACTAATAACAACAATAAAGTGACAATAATAACAAAAGGATTGGAAT
>JAVKLA010000014.1:25062747-25143522 GCA_034782735.1 Sagittarius serpentarius | reverse complement strand
AACATTCTTCTCATACTAACCCAAAACACAGCGCTGTACCAGCTACTAGGAAGACAATTAACTCTATCCCAGCTGAATCCAGGACAGCCTGAAAGAGAATTATTCATTACCTGCCAGTTTTCGATACTCTCACACACGAATGAGATCAAGAGATATTAAGTAGCACATCTGCATGTGTTTACATCAATGACAACTTCATAATGTTTCTCAATATAAAGTATTTTTAATGTGTGCACCCTCTGTAAAATTTAGAAGAATCCTACATTCCCTTTCTGCTCATTTTATCAGTAAATACAATGGAAAGGAACCTTATGTTCAGCTGGCATTCAAATTTTTATGGTATTCCTTTAATAGTATAAGCTCCAAACTTCACTGCAGCATAAGCCCAGTCTGGCAATAAAGGTCTATATGGTCTAGATCTGACTGCAGAATTGAAGACCTAACGCTTAAATCAACACGAATCCAGAATTATCATCATCTCAAAACAATTTGAAACCTTCTCTTCAAGACAATTCTTCAAATAAATTAAAGGTCATATGAGCTTAAAAGGATTTTCCACCAATTTAAACTAATTTTCTAACAGGCCAGGCAGGAACAAGCATAAACCATTTCAATCCAGAATGTACCTTCATTAACAACCATAAACAACTGAAAGGTATAGATCTGTAATACTGCTATTCCAAACATGAGTGAACACTGCCTACACAATAACCCAATTCAAGCATTAAATTGTTTATTTATGCAACCCTTCATGTACACAAAGGGCACAATGGGTGAAGTACTGAACAAACGGCTCCTGCTTTGGGAAGCTCGAGTCTGAGAGATGCCAGTACAGCAGCAGGGCACAGAAGCGAACACAGAGCAGTGCACGTTGTATAGGGAAGAAATAGCAACTGCACAGATGGGGCTCGGGGGTTTGGTGTCAGGGAGGGAGAGGACTCAGAGAACAGTAACCAGAGAGGGTCTTTCAAGCATAGACTGACCCGTAAAACAACGGAGCTGGCAGGAGCAAGGGACAGAGACCAAGAAAAGAGTTTGCAGCCACATGCACAGGTGGTGGAGGCTGGAGCAACCGGGGAAAAAATTAGCTCAGAATACAGAGATCAAAAACCAGAACTTGGTTCAAGAAAAGAAAAACTATTTAAAGTTAAGATTTAATACACTAATTAAAAAGTTATGGAGACCACAAATTATCTTCTAAGAGTCTCAAGCATTTATCCCAGTTACTTAGCTGCTGTATGCATAGTCCAAGATAGTTAAGTCTTCTTGTCTTGGAAACAAGAAATATTTTCATTTCTCAGATACCATAGTATTTACACAGCTTGATAAATATTGATTTTCAATAACTTCTTTTTAAACATAAAACAGTTTCACTTTGTAGAATGGCTTTTGTAATTTGTGTCTTAGTATCAACAGTCACAGCCTAAGACAAGCTGGAAGCAAGGGCTGTAACTGCTATGTACCCTGCAGTCTTGGGCATTAGAAGTATTTTTCCCTACCCATAACTGCTTCTACAGTTTCCAGGTTTTCACTCAAAAAACATCACTTCTTTATCCAGAAGAGTCTGTCTTTCTGCAGAACGCTTTGCAGTCGTTCATTTCAAACCAGCACCTCCAAAATTTCAAAATAAAGATTCTGCAGATACCAAGGCAAAGTTTGCCGGACACAACTAAGGAAGATTTGTAACTCCACAACACTATCACTTTAGAGCTGTGAACACTGCTCCCTCCTTTCCATCTATCAATCTCTTACCAGGAAAGAGAGAGTGTTTGAGGGTAAAAATTTCACAAGAGCTTAGGCATCCTGTTCTTGAACCTAAAAACCCTGGCCACAAACAGCTCACACAGCACTTTAGTGCTAGTGGGAAATGCCTGGACCCTTCATACGTTGGCTTGAATAACCAAATGCAGTAGGCTTAGTACTTCTCAACAGCATAAACTAGGTGTGAGATCCCACTTAAAAAATTGTTTATATATACATCCGTTAAAACAGTCATGGTTACATTCTTAGTATTTTCTACTGGCATTTTCATGTGCAGCATAACACATTCAGATTAGCCTTAGAAATTCGTGAAGCTAGATGAACAAATTAATTAGGCTAAGTGAAAGTGCAAGTTGTCAGCACCTCTGCTAACACGTGGGTAACTGCCATGGGCACACTCTTATGTGGTATCTTGCAGTAAGCACTAAGCAACTTGCTCCTTTTCATGAAGGAATAACGGTATCTCTTATTTACCACACAATACCACTGGTAAAAGTGTGCCCACAGGCAGGCAGAGCAGCTACAAGGTCTTAAGTTGATATTTGCACTTGCACTCACAATAAAGTTGTGTCCATCAAGAAAATGGGCTTATACTCTGACCTGCAAGCTGCATATGAAGAGGTTCCTCAGTTTAGAGACTACGTGTATAATAATCAAGTTGTAGCAGAGCAGTGGAGAAATCTCTTTAGAGTAATAATGAGTTTATCTGTCTGCCTCGATTTCTCACTGTGTTTACAAAATCAACACAGGATTGAGGCAATGACATCTTGACACATTCATGATTATTCCATTAAGGCTTGCATAAGATTTATGGCATCTTCCCAGTCCTCAAATTTAAAATAGCCCAGGTAAGATAAAGAAGAATATTACATTGAGCATATTTGATATAGTGACTTGAAGTGTTCATAGAAATTACTACAGTTTATTAAAAGCTGCACAATAGATAGTAAAATGTTAATCTGTCCTAGAAGTGTCTTGATTTGTGGATGTAAAGAAAAGAAAAGATGTTGGAACAAGCAATAAAGGCCACCAGGCCTTTACATAATAAAAAAGTCATTTCTTCATTTCCTTTGTTCAGAAGTGTACAAGAATTTTTTTGGGGGGAAATAAGTACATTAAATGTATTTATTTTGCAATATTTAACGTAATGTACTGTTACAACATGGCATTTCAGATTCTAAAAGTTTGTTTCTTCAGTATATTGCTAGTATCCTCATTTTTATTTTACTACCTAATAAAAATGCATCAAAAGACAATTATGTTAACAGATGCTTTCATGAACAAATACATTAGGTATTAGAATTACTTGTCCTCATTAATGCAAACCAAAAAGCAGTTCTTGGCAGGATATAAACAGGTGGTGCTCAAATATTTTAGGTAGCCAACTTAAGACAAGGTGTGGGAGTCTGATCGTTAACCACTTTTGAAGATTAGGCGCTTTCCAAATGACATATGCAGCACAAAACCAAAAAATCATGAAGTCATCTTAGAAAAATTTAACCTAACATATTATCAATTACTTATTTATTAACTTGTTCATGTCTCTGGAACTATTTGCAATGCTTTCATTATAGTTCTATAGTACGCATCAAGACCTCTCTTACACATTGAATTTGCTGTACTGTATCTAATACCATATAGAGGAACTAATTAGTTATTGACTTGGGATGCCTATAGCCAGTTTTCAGCACCAACTTTTAAAAGGTTTTTCAGTCAATCACCAGTCAAGGCCAATTCTGAACTGAAGTCTGTAGTTGAAGATTTTTCAGACACATTTACAAACTTGCCAAGCAAAATAACTACAAGTTAATTAATCATGACATCGGATCAGCTTGACATCTCCAAAAAACCTGTAGTTAGCAATACGTACACTTCCAACAATATAAATAACAAACACTTCTGGAAAGTTAAATCTTTTTGTTTGTTTGTCTGGGTTTTTTTTTATTTTTAAAGTATAAGGACAAAAAGTGATCTGCTGTTTAAAAGAAAAAAAAAAAGCCTGCCAAACCCAAAATGGATAAAACCCCCTTTTTATTTCATAAAGGATTTTCCCCAATAATCTCCAAATGCTTTACAAAAATTAGATATAAACTAAGACATGTGAGAACTATCGACTGTAGTAGCTTAAACATACATGACCATTATCACACTATTCATTCTTAAAGCTACTAATGGAAGTTAAAAGCTAGAAGGCATAGGGAAAGAAGATTTGGTACACATAATTTTGAGGGGGGAAACACAGAAAATCTGTTTTGGGAGGCAAAAGCCTTAAGCAAGCCAGTCTCAAAATCTCTTTTGAGGCAGAGCCACCACAGCAGGGACCATTACCAACTTGAGAATCTGTAGATCCTTAGGTTTTAATGACTCTATGAAGTTTTTTTAATTAGTATGGTACTTTTAACAAGATCCTAAAATAAAGGAGGGTCACTCCATCTGGAGTGAGTGAGCTTTTCCCTGTGTCGGTCAGGGTATGGAACACAGCATTCTACCTGTCCCAGCCACTGCAGAGCTCAAAGTTGGGAAGGCAAAAGGGAGGAGCAGTAATTAAGGTTGTGAAGATGAAGAAAGAAGAGTATTTCAGGAAAGTCAAAGCTGAGTCAAGGTTATATGAGTAATGTTAAAGAGGTGGCAAAAGGCAGATCAACAGATATGGGAATGTGGGCACAAGAGCAGGAAGTTGGAAGCAAATGAAAGATTTGCATCAAGAAAGAAAACAAAGAAGAAGAGTTGTGAAGAAGGATCTACGTGCTGAAAACAAAATCTGAAATAGTTCAGAACTAATTATAATATTTTTCCATTCAACAATTATGCCCTTTTTAAAAATTAAAAACAACCTGCATAGACATGCAGTGGCTGTGAGATACCGCCAATTCCTGAGAAATGTTCTGTGATTCATGCCAAAAACATGAGCATGTTAAAATGTGGCAGGTCAAGCTGTCCTACTTTTTTCTTTTTTAAGTTAAACAACTCCAAACACATAGTACACTTTCAAAGAAAGGCATGATTGTCCTTGCTGCAGGAAATTTGCCCTGATTTACTAGGAAAAACGTCTATGGTTTTAGTGCTCAAGGTTTATGATTCACCTCACTGATGATGTTGCCAGTAAGTCCTTGGACATTCTCACAAAACATCAAGTGCTTAAAATGCAAATAAATTCCCTGTGGGAATTTTTATTTTCTTTTTTCAAACTGCATAAATAGGCTAGGTGCTCAACTCCTGTTCCTCAAAGACAGATTATGACTTTTGAAAAGCCTACTGTGCAACAAAATGCCTTTGAGAAAACCCTTAGCTTTCAGAACATGTATCAGAGCACTTTCTACTCCCTGTTACTCTGTCCCATGTTTGGTATATGCTGTGCCCATCAGCTGAAATTCTTCTCTATAGTTGCAACATCCTTTTTGCAAATAGTCACATTAGCAGGGATGAAAGTCTAGGGAACATTTATGAGAAGGAATATTGTCTTTAATATGGATTTAATGGCTCTAATGTCCCTATTAAAAATCCAAAAGCTATCAACTCATTTGACAACTTGAAATCTGATGTTAATAAGATGAAAAGGGATACTCACCCCACACAGACACCCCCCAATTCTGAACACAATTTTTTGTAAGACTGAAGTGGTTCTTGCGTAGTAAAGACTGAATTAGACACGCACTGTAGGAGGACTGTACCCAAAAGGCTGAATTGTTCCACATGCTCAACATATGGGTACCAGTTGGAAAAAAAAAACCAAAACACCACCATACAGTCATCATTATATCAACATTTCGGTTACCAGCATTTCAATGAAATCATCCTCAGAAACAATGTAAGGCACTTGGAAATTAACGCAGTAGCTGTCCAGTTTTAATGATGGTAAGTTAGGCAATTTTATCTCACTCTCATTATGGAGTGAGATATTAAAGGACTATGCACTTTCTGCAGGATGAAAACACACAGGTGAGCAGTTACTACACAGCAACTACTGCAGAGTAAATCCACGCCCTAGACTGCCTTGCTGTAACTTGTTCATGTAGCCATACCCTCCACTTCAGTTTAAGTTTTTCAACTAAATTAAATTAAAACTACCTAAATACTGAAGAAGGGTTCCAAGTTGTGTGCACCAAGAAAAACAGCTGTACAGTTTCAAACGTTACTGCCTCTAGCAGTCCATGTTGTCTCTCTGCTGGAGATAATCACCCAGACAGCAGACAGTTGCAGTGAACGGGCTCCTCTGCCGCGGCCCCCCAGCCCACTTTAACACCTTGGCAGGAATAAATATACCTTTGTCAAAAGTTAGCACTGGGACCACAGGCTGGGACAGCCACAGTGGAGAAGCACATTCGCATCACTGACTGCGTGGTACCCAGCATTGCCTGCAGCGCAGCGCAGGGCTGGGCGCTCTCAGACAGCACCACCTGGCACTGACAGAGCTGAATTGAGCACAGCTCAGTTCTCAGATCACTCAGAATAGCCACAAAGAAATTTAACACAGTTTAGTTACTCTATTTCAACAGTTAATGCAGACTTTCCTGAGTGTTCGCATGTACACCACCCCAGAGAGAGAGAGAGAGAAATAGAGAAACTAGTATCTAATATTTTTCCAATGAAGCAAAGTCTTAAGCGAGTAGAACTGTGGGGATCAGCACTTCAGTAAACTACAGGTTACAAAGGGATATATATCCCCTATAGATTGGTATAAAATAAGCACTAGAACTTCCACATTGCAGGAGGAGAAATAGCTTGAATATGAGCTAAACTAGAAGACATGTTTTGTTTAACATTTTTCAAACTTAACACGCCACTTGCAATATACACCCAAGTACTTTTGTGGTACATAGAAAAGATGCCTTTTAGGTCCCCTAAAAGGTTCACCGCTACTGCAGGCCCTTCCCATCCCACTACAGAAGCTGGCACCACAGAAGAACCGCAGCTCCCACCACAGCAAGGAGACACACACAGAGAAATAAGCTTCCAAGTAAATCCTGCATCCTAGCAAACAGCAGCAGTCAGCCAGCCACAGCATAGGTACTTGCTGACAGTAAAATTAGTAAGAAGTGCCCTAGTTTTGGCTGGGATAGAGTTAATTGTCTCCCTAGTAGTTGGTACAGTGCTGTGTTTTGGGTTAGCACGAGAAGAATGTTGATAACACCCTGATGTTTTCAGTTGTTGCTCAGTCGTGTTCAGACTCAGTCAAGGACTTTCCAGCTTCTCCTGCCCAGCCAGCAAGAAGGCTGGAGGGGCACAGGAAAGTTGGGAGGGGAGACAGCCAGGACAGCTGACCCAAACTGGCCACAGGGGTATTCCATACAATGGGACAGTGGGACGTCATGCCCAGTTTGGTGAGGGGGAGGAGGAGCGTGGCTCGGCTGTCACTCGGCAAGTGGTGAGCAACTGCATTGTGCATCACTTGTCTTGTGTATTCCAATCCTTTTATCATTATCGTCACTTTCTTGTTATTAGTGTCATTGTTAGTTTCTTCTGTTCTGTTCTATGAAACTGTTCTTATCTCAAACCACGCGCTTTACTTTTTTTTCCCCAATTCTCTCCCCCATCCCACTGGGTGGGGGGAAGTGAGTGAGCGGCTGCGTGGTGCCGAGTTGCTGGCTGGGGTTAAACCACGACAGAAGCTACTGCAAAGTTACTATATTATCCAGATAACCAGAACTTCAAGCACACACATTACCCAAAACCTAAATGGGTCTGCAGTTCTCTTGGTTTTAACTATCAAGAATGCAAATTAAAATTTACTTGGTAAGCAATCAGTTTTAGGGCCGAGACTAGAATTCACATGCTGAATTTCAAGAAGCGAAAACAACTCTAACATCCCATTTAAGAGACTTAATTTCAGCTGAGCTGGCAAACAGCTAATCATACTTGCAGTTCAACAGCCAGAAAAATAATTTTCATAGCATTAGAAGCCAGTATCAGCTTATTAGAATGTAACCTACTGCAGTTTGCACTTAATTCATAATTCTACCAATCATTATCCACAACTGTTACATCAAAAGTAATTACATGAAAGGCAAATCAAAGTAAAAATGTACTAGCATGTTTCATGGATTAAAGAAAAATGTAGAACAGAAGACACATTTGTGAAAAACCCACTCTTTGGCAACAATTTCAGCATAAGACAAAATGGCTTGAGTAGATGAAATCCCCCATTCCAAGGGGAATTTCGGGAATGCAAAATATTCTCTCAGAGAACTATCTTCTCAGATGTAAGTTATATTTGAGAACACCAGCTACATAGAATATTATCATACTAAGTTTTGAGATTTGGGCTCAATATTTAAGATAGCAAAATAAGCAAGCATAAACTGTTAGTACCACCTTACTTCATTTTTATTACTATTTTAATTTTTTTTTTTTTTTTTTAGGTAAAATGCTTCAACAAAAAAAAAAAAAAACAACACAGAAGTGGCTAAATAGAAATAAACTAATACAAAACCAACCAAAATTTATATTCAAAGTTTATTATGCCAGTAGGAACCAAAGCATCACAGAGTGGGGCTAGCTTCGGGGTGGGAGGGAGGGGTTGTTTGAGAACGCAAAACCATAAACCAGATATAAAAACCATTTTCAGATGCCATCAGCTTACTTAAATAGAGTAAAAGAATTTCCACACCGTTCTTCACTACTTTACGAAGTGGCACAGGAAGGTTACTGAATTGCTGGGGAAGTGCTTCTACAAGTCACTGAAAGGAAACCAGAAAGTAATAGCGAGTTGTGTTCTACCACCACCGAGGTGCTGACCAAAGTGGAACAGGGGTCTGTCAAAATGCCTGTCATATATTCATATGGGCTTTAGCTTCCAGAGGGCAGGGAAACAACAGAAAAGAGAGAACAATTTTAAAAATCCTGTTAGTACAGATGCGTGGTATACAGAGAATGGTATCCGTTTAAGACTGACTACTTGCACTATGACAAGCCTCTCTTGTCTGGAAATCTTCACTGCTTCACTGTTAATAGGTGATGGAATATTATAAATACTTCTACCAGTGGTCCAGACGTGCTGAAGGTTTGTTCCTGTATTTAATAAAATGTCTTGAAAATTTAATTCCAAGCTGCTTTTACGTGAAATTCAGAAAAAACAAGTATAAGACTACCATAATCCTCCCTCAAAATGAATCTGAAGACACCTATTGCCCAATTTCTGAGAGCATCACTTCACACAGTTGGTCACTTCACAGACGGTATAAAGGATTTCCTTTGTACAGACCAACTGTGGTACTTGGTCTTACAGCTACCGTAAGGTCGATGATTTCTGAAACATTAGCCAGAAAGCAGAAAGGATAGAGGCTGGAGAAGACAAGAAGCCCTGAGATAAGCCATCAGTGAACACCAGCTGATCAGCAATTTTCTGTAGCAGAGCCAGGTTCTTTGACAAGGTTCACACCTCACAAATCTGAGGAATAAACTAACAACCCTTGCTAGTCCCTGCAGCTTCCTGGATTGCTGATCAAAATTTAAATGCAAGACAATCTGCAACTACTTTATTGCCACATTTTAGTAGAGCAGTAATAACTGAAGAATGCCTTCAAATGAAGGGAAATGTGCAAGAGAAAGTGCAAAATGGCAAGCAACATGCAGTGTTCTCATTTTTTCTTGATTGTATGTTGTTACATTAGTTGTCTTCATTGATTTTAACATACTTCTAAGCTTCATTAATTTCTGTTACCGTAATATGAGCATGTCAACAACACAGTGCCAACCTTTGTAGCCTTATTGAGAAGGGGCAACGAGTCCAAAGAGAAACAACCTCATAGATGCATTTTTGTAGTCAATCCCATTATCCCAAGGGTACTTTCTCCAACAGAAAAAAAATGGTAAGTCATTTGTAAAAGAAAAAGTTTTAAAACCTTCTTCTAAACTTTGCATTTTTTATTTAGAATGCAAAACCCTGTTTGCTCACTCCAAATGGTCAGCTGCACCAGTAAGCTAAATACATCACGTATTTACTAGAAACCTTCATACAGCAGATGGTATCTGAATTGGGGCTATTAGAAAAGATGACATTTTCCTTCTGTTTTTTCTGTATCAGGAAAAACCCAAAGAAATTCTAGAATCACTTTAATACTTTGGGCTTCCTCTCGCCCTTTTTCCACCCCAGGAAAAGAGATATGAAGCTCACAGGAGCTGTATGTCATCTGTTGACTTCAGCAGCAAAAACCCAGCCAAAAGAACATTAAATCAGTCCCTTTGTTTCTTCTGATTCATCTGAATTTATATCCAGTCAGGGGTTTATGGGCATAAGCTTGTTTCAGAACCTGAGGTAAAACATTTTTCTTCAACTGTAATCATTTTTATTAGTAAAAATTAATCTACAAACATCTTAATACTCTTGCCACAAACCAAGAAGTATGCATTAGTCAGTCTCAGAAAAATTGTTGTTTTCATGTACTCAGTAGAGGTAATACTCTGTGTGTATCTTCACATACCTTTCTAAATCAAGTGAAGATTAGTTTTTACAACCAAAGGAGAAAAGTAAAGTTCTGACTAATGAGAAATGCACCATTTTTTAGTAGGTGCCCCTCAATATATGCTTAGTATTTAAACAGAAAAAGGAGAAAAGCATATGCTGATAAAATTCAGTTTGCTATTCAGCATGTAAAAATTTCTGGTTCATTTATCTATCTAGAGTATGTATCCGTAAAGATACACATATAAGCACCCACATACCTCAGCAGTAAATAAAAAAATGTATCCTCTCTCTAACCACATATAAAAGGAAAAATGTGTTAACCTCTCAGCTAATAAATTCAAATGACTTTCTATAGTCATCTCAAAATACGTAGGTTTAGCTTGCATTTCCTTTCTTTTGGGAAACCTGCAAGCTGAGTATGACCATTCATAAGGTTCTTTGACACTGCAGAAAGTCCCCTTCACCTCAAAGAGATCACGCAGATGGAAAAATAAAGGATTAAGAGGCCTGAACTCATACACAGTTTGGGAAGAAAGTGAGTGGGGAGTGCGTGTCTGTACACATTCGCACACCCTTCTCATACGCACGCACACACACACAGGATGACACAGAACGGTGGGGATTACAATTACAGTGTTTTTAAAAAGTTTAAAGAAACTGGCAGACAGGTTGAGTCATTATTTATTTATAGGAGGCGTGTGTGCGCCCAAATGTGTGAACTGGGCCAAGAAGCTTTTCAAGCCAGTGCAAAATTACTGGCAGAAGGCAGGACCCAACAGTTCTACATTCCTGCGCAGCAGCTGCTTGTCAAGAGAGGGATGCATGAACGTACATCTAAAATTACTTTTGATATCAACACATAAAAATCCTTTTTCAGAATTGCTGGTGAAAGGGAAGTTTCCTGCACTTGTCATTTTACATTTTATCTTTCAAACCCACAGTTTGTTTGCTTACCAAAATGCAAGAGGGACATCCAAAAACCACTTCAGTTCTGCTGCTTTTTAGGTAACTTTTTAAATTATTTATTGGCCTGGAAAATCTTCTTGGGAGGGCATAGGGAAGAAGAGGAGGGAGTAGTTAAATACTATAAACTAGTAATAATAAGCACTGAGAGACTTTTCTCATTTCTCAAAAGCTTTGACATGAAAGAGAAGTAAAAGGTCAATATCCACTTAACAAAATTTTAAGACATTTTCTGGTGGCTTCATACAACATGCAATTTATTTTAATTCTTAGTCTTTGTTAATACTTCCAGCTCATCGGAACAAGAGTATCAAACAACAAAAAAAGTTAAATACATAAACCACACATATTACACCGCTTTCATTCAAAGATTTCATAGCACATGAAGCCGTATGCTACAAATTAGACCCACAAAGAGCTAACTGGGAAACAGAGGCAAGGACAGGCTAAGTGAATTGTGTAATGTGGCAGCAAAGTTCCAGAGCAGAGTCCAGGTACAGGTCCATGGTAAGAGAGTGTAGATTTACATGCTGGCTAGAGGAGGATTACTGTGAGAAAGTGACCGGTGTTTTTAATTAATCCCTAAACTCAAAGTCAACCAGTGAACTAAAAATCTGAAATCAGCTGGAGCTTTATTGAATTTAATATAACTGAATTTCTGAAAAATTACTAAAAATGTTGGTATTCTATACAAACATTGTGACAGATCATTTAAAATACTAATTCTGAATAAATTAATAATAAATAGATTTATTTTTAAAATAATGAATTATCAGAGTTAGAGGATGAAACACTAATTAGTTTAATCATTTCTGAATGGGCTGTCTTTGAGGGAGACAGAAGTCGCCGATTCCCACTGAAAGTCATCTGTCTGGCCCCTTCAGTTTGGGCTTTCCCTTGCTGCTTTACTTCTGACAGGAGAAAACCCACAGTTTCCAGGTGGCTATGGTTTCCAGACAACCCTGAGAGAGAACAGCTACTGCATTGTCCACCACACACCACTCCACAAGAGATGCGGAGCTGGAGCACCGGAGAAGACAGCTTGCCCTGAGTGCAATCACAGCCAGCCAGAGTCGGCACCGATCACCACACGGGCATCTCTTGGCTCTGCTAAAGATTTACCCTTGGAAAGATACTGAGTTTACTATTACTGCAGCGGCTGGATATTCAGGGGACCTCTGAAGAAGCCAGAGCTCACGTCTGATCATCCTAAAGGCTGTCTATAGACATTCGCTATATAAACAGACATGCGGAGTCAAAATTATATCAAACCTCAGCTGTCTGCTATGTCCTTCCATCAAAAATGCCCAGATTAGCACTTCATAAATTCCGCAGGTGGCAGAAGTGCATGGACACTCTATAATCCACTCTGGGAAGAAAGACAAACTGATTAGCTTAAGCACGCAATGAAAATAGCTTCTGCTAATACAGACGACATAGTGAAGCAAACTACAGAATGCATACATGATCTCCTGCTTTGAGACAAGGGGATGGTAACAAAAAAGCTGGAGATGGGACACGAGTGGCAAAGTCTTCACCACAGTTGGATTCCTCCTCCCTCCCACCCCTTAGTGAAATTAGAGAAGGCTGATTTGGAGAGAAAGGGTTACACTGAGATAAACCACACATGGATATGGAAGCACCGCCAGCTTAGCCCGCTTGGCAGCTGAAGTGTGAAGGAAAGGCCAGCTCAAGTAAGATTTGGGCCTGACTGGAATAATGAAGTGGGATATCACAAAAATCCTGAGAAAGGAGAGTTGTGGCTACCAGTAAGGAAAGCGATGTACAGTGTTGCAGGGCATGTACACAGAGATGACTGAAAGACAGAACTGCAGAAAGACTTTTGTTGGCTCTTCTTGCTCTCCGCATTAGCCGTGTCTTCTGAAAAAAATCCATCTTTGCTTCAGTTTCCCACTGAGATTCCTTTTACTTGTTTTTCTTCCCTGCTTCTACCCAGTATCTCTTAGTAATATAAACCACAAACTCAATTCTTGTCTCCATTCCATTGTCGTACATATCAGCTTCAAAACTCTAAAATGTTTGCTGTCTTTCCAAGTGACAACAACAATCCTTAAGTTTTCACTAGAACCACTTTTCTTTACCGAATACCATCGTAAGAGCTCTCCTGCGGTACGGAAGGATCCCACATCCAGAATTTGCTTCAGGATTTAGTCACTTTGTTGCAGAAGTCTGCCACATTACCACCCATTCTCTTCCACAGCAGAAGTACGAAAAGCACCATTTCCTTGCAACTGCTGTTCACATTTGCTTTAGATGCCAAAGAAGGTGTATTTATACTGATATCTTACGACTGTAAACTGGACAACCTGCGAAACAGGCTCACTGTGCTTTCTGCCACTGGCAAAAATACTGTTTCAAAGAACTATAACTAGATTCTCCAAAAAACACAGCTTGAACCACCAAATCTTAGATTTCTTATGCTGAGATATTTCAGGTGCTTATTTTATTCTTACTGGCCAAAAGCTAGGCACCAACAAATTTATAGGTACCAAAATCGTTAAGGAGGAGGAAGATTACAGATCATATACTTAATACTGCCAGCAGAATAGGACAGTGACTGAAAATGGAAGTCTACCCTTCCCTTATGTCCCATCCTTGTCCTCTTGGCTCTCACACGTATATTCATCTTGCCCATACATCCACCTTACATAAGCATTTGTGTGACTGTGTGCTGAACCAGATCAGGGAATGAACTTGCACATAGATCAACCTCTTCTTTGCGAGTCTAATTTTAACTCATGTTAGTTTGCCAATCCCCATCTTGGAGGAGAAGGAACACGGTGGAGCAGAGAGAAGCAGAGGCAGCATGACCCCCTTCTGCATCAACAGAAAGTTACACATCCAAACCTGCCCAGGAAACTACCTCGTCTAGAATCTACCCTCTGTCTCACTTACACTTTAGACACCTAAACCGTTTTCTAAACAAAATAATACAAATCAATTATTAGAGTGAAAAGGATCTTTTTTTAAAAATCTCTGCAACTTAAGACTCATGGACACCTTTTGTTCCATCAGAACACGTTAACTCTGCCCTCTGTAAGTAAATCAAAATTGTAAGTTCAAAGGTGTGTCAAACATTGAGTATTTTTACCTATATCACTGTTGTTCCACCTAAAAGACTTTTGCTGCAACCTAATCTCTTTAATTTGTAAAATGACACACACAGTCAATTTAAACATTCTAAAGCTGTAAAGGGGCTATACAAGAGAAACTGAGAACAACAAGTATTTATAATTAAAACACTTTAGGAATTTGGTGCATTTCACAAAGTTAGTTTATATGACTATTGCAATGAGCAAGTTTCCAATTTCAGAATGCTGAAAGCAACTATTTAACACAATCCTAGGGGGAAGGGGGAATCTGCATTTCTCTAGTGAGTTTGATTTCCAACATTCATTTTTCAGCTAGTAGTTTTAATAACATTAAGCACTATTCTAAAGAAATGCTCAAGGACATAAGTGGAAACTTAAATTAATTCCTCAATATGGTTTCTGTGCACTTAAAACATCTCATAGATAATACCTCCCTCCAGTAAAGTACATCCTATTACAAATAGAAATTGCTTTTATCAAGTTCTAAAGGAAAGAGTTCAGCCTTTTCTAAAGCAGCAGTTCTGCTTGCTTTTGTCCTTAAGCAACTAACATCAACTACAGAAGGGTTATTAGCACAAGAAAAAGTGCCAAAATCCTTTCTGTTGCTAACATGAACAGGCACTGGGAACAGTGTATGGAAGATCTCCATTTTCAGAGGTCTCTGCGAAGTAAGGCCTTTGCCGAATATTCCTACAGAATCTCAATAATTCACATTTGGCAGAGGAGGGGACAACGTTATCATCATACCCTGAAATACCATATAGCATAGAAGATATGCTATATCTTCTAACTTGCTATTGACTCAAGGTATGGAGCACAATTTTAGATCTTCTTCAGTTGGACAGCCCACAGTGTACACAAAGCACTTTAAAAAACATTTGCACTTTCATCTAATAATTAAAAAGGTGCATTTTAACAATAAAATAATCTGATCTAAAGGCAGATGATGCTAGAACGACCTGTTGAGCTTTCTGCCACCACCTCCAGCCTCACGTTTCTTCTGCGCCAGCTCCCACACACGGGTTAGCTCCCAGGGAAATCCCTCAGGGAGCTAATCCTGCAGAAAACAAGCTCTGCAGGAGAAGAGTGAATACTTTCTGTGGGTTTAACTCCCTGAATGAGCCCACCACGAGTCAGGTGAGTGTCACCGGCCAGGCCATTAAAATGGGTGGCAATGCCTAGTGGTAGTGAAGAGGGGAACGAGACTGTCTCCTTGTGGTAGAAACTACCCATTTGCTCAGCCCAAGGACAGGACATACACTGCAAGTCTGCAAGTTTGCATTGTTCACCAGTTTTATTACTCTCTCATGCTTTTGCTCCTGATCTTAAAACAACTTAAGAGCAACATTTTTAAGGTATCTAAAAATAAGGATCCATTGAGAACGAGGGTTTTTTAAAAAGCACATTTGGTATTCTAGCTTCTTTAAAAACTCTCTGATTTAAGACAGTACCAAATTAAGATTTAAATAACGTTCTTCAAATACCTCCAAGCAAGTACTCTTGTAAATATCTAACCTCCTATGTTTCTGTTTTTAAATTGCAACATTTGTTAAAGAAGTTCTAAAGGTAATTTCCACAGCTCAGGAGAATTTAACTAATATTGTAAATATTCTTGGGGAATCTAATTTAAAAAGAAAAAAAGCAATGAAATAAGTATAAACATGACTTTTATGGATGTCACCATCTTTTTGGTCTACATCCAAATGCATGCTAAAAATAGTAAGAACAGAATTATATTAAACTGGGAAAGTACAAGGTGTCTTGATGCAAAATTTGGTTTACATAAAATAGAAAAATATTTTTCCAGAGGATGTAAATTAAAACAACTAAGAGAAAAACACCAGACAAACCGCTCCCCATCTTAAGATGACACTGAAGAGCTGGTATTTACAGATTATGCAAGAAACTGATCCCTTGAAATTGTGCCTGAGGTACCATTCTGAGAAGTAAAAAAATCACAGGTATGAGCATATGAATAAAAATTAGAGATATATAAAATTTTTGGTTAACTGAGAATTTAAATGGGTTACTAAATGATTACATTAACTCCTAATTTCAAGAGCAGACAGGACACATCCAGAATAACACCAATTTTTTCTTGCCATGTTCAAGATACAAAATAACTGTTTGAATACCTGAATTCTTCAGAAAACCACAATAATTTTTAAGAAGGCAAAAGATTCTGAATACACTTTTAAATCACCAGTGTAATAAAGCAATTTTTTAAAAGGTTTCCTTTCTCTCACTGATGTATCCCAGAATCCATTAGCTTAAGTTTATTCGCATAACAAGAACACATTAAGACTTCACAAGTTTCTGTTCTTCTCCCTTCTCAATTATGCCAACATCAGACAAGCACTATCATTCCAGAGCCATGAAAAATAGTTGTCTTTTTTGTAACAGCAACCATCATCTCCCAAAGTTGCAAGAGAAAAGACTGAGACATTAGGCACCAGCTTTGCTGAAACTCATCAACAATAGATAAGACCTGTAAAGTAGCAGCACTAGTCACACAAAACACCTGGTGCTGCAGGCTGGAAATAACAACACCGGCAAAAAAATTCTCTAGGGTATTTATTATCTTAGATACCATCTTGTATTTCCTATCAAGATATCAAGTTCACGTATGGCATTTAAGTGTGTATGTATTTAATATTTCCATGAACACATACGCTTCCCTTAAACATAGCTGAATATAGACTTTTCAGGTGTTCCTTCTTAAGCTCTATCTAACTACATCTCAGCACTCTGCCAAAACAACAGCTGTCTCCTTAGGAAAGTAGTAACTGTGGCATGAAAATCAGGGTTGTACTTGCTTCCTGCTTTTGCTCATGACTACTATTCCAAAGGCGGGAAAAAACCCCACCCAAACCCACAAACATACTAACATCTGGAATTTAACAGAAAAACTGACCATAAATACCAAGGAACATGGTAAAATGATCCATACCAAAACCTGAAATCCCACGACTGGCCACTGTTATTAGGTATTATGACAAAAAATTAAATAAAACTTATTTCACAAGACATCTGTGACTTCTATTCCAGGCCTGCCTTAGTTTATTCATCTCTTCTAAGAAAACATTTTCTCTACATCAAAAAATTAATCCAAGCCCCTATTTACTATTAAAGGCTCAAGAAAATCTGTGTCTCTCAAAAGTTAATTGGTGATGGTAAGTTTCTGGACATGCATCCCTATTTTGACGTACCAGGGCAATGATGAAAAATAACCAAATAAAAGAAGTGGCTTTATACACAGATTATACTACATTTCCTACCATACCTACTATTGATGTTACAATAGCATAAATATTAGAAGAGATCTGGCATATTAACCTTCACATTGTTTGTCTCATGCCAAAAATTCTAGTTACGAGGCAAGTGGCATCAAGCACTATACCTGTATTAATATTCTTCTTTTTCAACCTTTGGTAGCATGTCACTAAGTATGAGGAGCGGTGGGAAACTTTAAGGGGAAAAGGGTAACTAAGACAAGGCAACTGGCTGCCCTTGTAATCTGTAGTCAACTTAAAGAGCCACTTCAGGTCATGAGAAATTTCAAGATGACAACTCTTTCACAGTTCTCTTCCCACGGTCAGAAAAAATACCACATGGAAAAGAAATACTCTATGAAAAAACTACTCTTTCACTAGCTTTTATGGTAACTTGCACGTAAGCCAAACAATGTACAAGGGTATCAATCACTTTCCTACTTAAATGCCTTTTCAAAGTCATGCACAAACTTATAAGAATGTTCAACCAACATATATCAGCTGGCTCGTGTACTGTTTTCGGATATTGGTATCTGCAATCCTTTTACCGGATTTAGCATCATTGTCTGAGCTCAGATGACTCAGATAAAAACAATGTAAAAACATAGTTTGTTTTCATGTTTAAAACCTCCATTGGTCTCCTGCAACAATAACAGGAAGAGCTGTACGGATCGATACGCAAGATTACTAATTGCGACTTTTCTTCTACCCAACAACACGCACGTGAAACTTTCTTAACCAGGTAATACATGCAACACTTACCAGATCTCTGTGAAGCACCCAGTTTGCATGGAGGTAATGGATTCCATCGAGGATCTGGTAGAGTAGGGATTTAACCATAGATCTTGGCAACTGCATGGGCTTTTTATTTGCTTTTGAGGCACGGTGAAACTTGATAATATGCTAGAAATAAAACAAGTAGAAACATGAAGCATGTTAGATAAGTAGAAAGGTTTTCTGCTGTGTTTGTTATTTTAAACTATTAACACTAAATAATGGAATGAAATATAAAGTTTGTTGAACTTTGCAAATAAAAGTAATAGTGATGTGCTCACAATTTTCTTCAATTGTTTTTATTCTCTGAGTTGCTTTAAAAAACAGCTGTCAAGCTTTCCTTAATATCTAAAGACTAGCTACTTACCTGCAGTAAAGGGTCTTGGACATTCTCCTCCCTCCCTCCTCCCCATTTGGGATCCTCTTATCCTCAGCTGCTAGAGCAGAAGCTTCCAAACCAGCATATCTACCAGAAAGAGGATCGCACTGTATGCTTTCACACCTTCCCTCCTCCTGTCCAAAACCACCCAGGACAGAGCGCTTGCAACTACTTTACTGTTCCCCCCTAAATCAAAATCCTAGTAGACAGAGATTAAATAATTATTTAAATAAACATTTAAATAATTATTTAAGGGAGAGGGGACAGGGGGGACACGGGACACGATGACGACTCCAAAAACCTCACACCACAACATTAGGGTGAGATCATGTTCAAATGTCCAAAACCAGTTATATTCTCACTTCTGAGTTTTGGCTGCATATTTCGTTGATGATAAGCTAGTGGCTCTTGGATTACAAAAGTCAGTCAGTCCACAAGAGGACAAATAGCACTTGAAAACATGGAATGCAGAAAGGGACCCCAGCATTAGTCAGTTGAAGGAATGAAAAAAAGATCATGAAAAGACTGCTGAGAGATCATGAAATATTCATAAACTAATTAATATTTATTGTAAGATCAATGTGGAGATGATGGGTTAGGTTTGGTTTTGCTACCCCATACAAGAAATAAAGTGGGGTGAGGACCTTCTACCTTTCAATCCTCAGACAAGGTGGGGCTATGCAAGGCACAAAACACTATCTTAACATATTGCCATTCAGCAAACAACTAAATCCATTCACTCAGATTAAAAAAAAAAAACAAAAAAACAAAAAAAAACAACAAACCTTTTTGAAGGCAATTCAAAGAAGCATCTCAAATAACAACAGTTTTCAATTACATGCTTTTTGAAAGACAGAAATAATAAAGGCAGTTTGCATTTTTACTAAAAGCGATTCAAAATGCTAATCTGTAGAGTGACAAGACTACTAATTACCCAACTCTTTAAATAGGGTTTGTCTAGTTCAGGATCATCCCCCTCCCCAGGTTAAAGAGGGGTAGCCAATGGCGGTGCTTTCACTGGACCCGTTCCCTCCAGCCTCCCCCTTGTCAAATTGTGCTTAGCAAAGGTGTAAACAATAGTGTTCTAAGAGAAATACAAAAAAGCAAAAAAAACCCAAATAAATCAGAACAGCAGCCTGCTTACTCCCTGTCAACAGCAGTGTTCCCACTGTGCCTTCCGCTACCACATGTACAACGGTGATGGCTGTACATTAAAAACAGTATAAAAGAAATCTACAGGATTATCAGTCTTTAATATACAAATGAGGATCAGTAAACAAAACAAGCTCTTAGTACCTGAACCTTTAATTGTGCAATCACTCGGAAAACTATAATGGAAAGCCTTAAGGAATCATTTCCTTAGAGAAGTTTTTTCTTGTCATGTCACAAGAAGATTCTGTGTCAAAACCTCAGCTGGGAGTCCCTGCCTTTCAGCACCACACAATGATCACCAGATAATGACCTTCATGTGTAATTACAATAAGATTTATAAAGCAGTAATGACACCATAAACTCCCAAATGAGTATCTTTATTAATACGTGCTATGAAAAAATACAGGAGCACTAACAGGCAAAGGTCATGACACAGAGACCCATCAATGCAGCCCAGCCCTTTTTCAAGTTGCATGTGATCACTAAAAGGGATTTCTATACCCATTTAAGAACTGATTAGTATCCACACAAAATATTACTCCTTATAACAAAGGCATATAGAAAATGAAACTGAAAAAGGGTCTCATGGGACAGAATGAGACACAACCAAGCACGGACGCGCTGAGGCCCTGCCACAGCCCTGCTGGTACCGCCGGGGAAGGGAGCGCGACAGCACCAGGCCAGCGCCTCTGCTTTCTGCCCTTGCCCTCCCGCGGGGCTCCCGGGTTCCTTCCAACGGACTGGGAACCCTGCCGAAGGCTTTGTCCCGTGAGAAACTAAAGGACCGAGCAGACTTTTGAAGCAACGCGAGAATCTGTTCAGGAACAAGACACTATCAATCAAGCAGCTACTAGTACGCCAGGGCCATCCACCAGATGGGCAAAGCAAAGCTTACACAAGGGTAGAAGAGGGGAAGGTTTTTTCCTGCCGTGACTCAAACCAGCGGCATCCCTTTTTCTTCCTCTCGTTCCACAGAAAGGCCTAAGTGAAATTCTGAGGCAGATAATCTGCCCTTACACTGAGCTTCAGGTACGCAAGTTACCTCTAAACCAGAGCTAGCACAACTAAATCAGCGCAACGCTAAGCTAAGTCACCCAGCCGGACTTGCCAGCTGAGGGTCACCACCACACCTACCAAGGCTGGCAGAGCTTGCTCTTATCTGCCTCTGAAATACCACTTCAGCACATTCTAAATCATCTTGCTCTGATGCTTGCTTGTCCCAACCAGAAAGGCTAAGAAAGCAAGCTCCTTTCTTGGAAGGGTTCTTGAACTGCAGAAATGAATTAAAACTGATAGTTTTGCTTTAAGCAAGCAATATCACCATTAGATAAAATTCCACGTCCTATAAAAGCACATAAAAATTATTGTTGACAACTTACTCTACAGAAGTTTGTATTTCATTGAATTGCAAATTTCACCCATCACAGTTTAGATTAGAGAAAGGAACAAAAACTAAGCTAAAAAGATACCGCAGGGCCAAATAGTACAGGGAACTGAAAAGCTGGATTTGCCACATGCCATTGGGATGAATCCACAGTGCTTGTGACCAAGTTCTACTCTCAAGAGTTTTGTAAAAAAAGTACTTTATCCAATTTCTTGTATGCAACTAGCCATACAAAGAAAGACCAACACACATAACCAACACTAAACTGCAATTTTAATGGCGGCATCCATCTAAGAAAGAGAAGAACAAATAGGTGCCACTGCTGAACAGCATCTCTCCTACCAGAGGCAGCAAGCTCCAGCTTTTTCTCATTTCTTTGTATTTTCAGAAATATATCTATACGACCCTACCACTGTTGTGGGAAAATATCCCACAAATTAAACTAAGTAAATAAAAAAGAGCATCAAACCAGAAAAATGAACGGTCATAACAATTTGACAAAAGTTTTGGAGATCAGGCAGATCAGGTGCACAGTAAGCTCCAAAGCAAAGGATGTCATACCAGTACAACTACGCTAAAGGAATTTTTTAACTTCAGCAATTCTGCTGACTTCAGCTATGGCAGGGAGTTGTGCTCTTTCCGTGTCAAAACATTTAAGACTTAATAGCTTAAATCCAAGACCTCAGGTGTAGAAATGGGTGCATGTACCAGAACAAACTAGGATGTCCTTTATACATAACTGCACTATGCAAGTGGATGAGGCATTCTCTACTGGCTTCAATTCCTGAATAGTCCGAAAGTGCAGCCTCAAGTACAGCATCTAACAGCCATAATCTTAGACCTAATAAACGTATGGAATAATTTACAGGAATTATGGGAATTGTAACCTGCATTTCCCATTCCCCAGATGACTGCCCTGACCAGTAGGCTTCAAAACCACACTCCTCCTTTCTCTCATTCAATAAATCTTTTTGCAGAATAACACAGCATCAAGACTGTCCCATGAGTTGGGAGTATAGATCTGAAGCCTGACAGGTACAAAGGACATTCTGCATCTCTCTCCAGGAACCAGGTGGCGTGGCTGGACACTGCAGCTTCTAACCCTTAGGTACGCACAAGTTCTTTGCTGAATCTTACTCCTAATGGATAACCACTATGAAAAAACATGAAGACTTGTGCAATCCAGTCAAGCCAGGCACGTTTGTAGCAAGAAGACAAGCAGACTGAGGGTCAAAAACAGCTACAGCATTCTCCACGTCTTTTTTTTCACTGTCACTCCCTAAAGATAACTTAATTCCCATATTCTGATAGACAACCTGGGCACAAAAGCTGGAAAATACCCAGATGCATCCAGCAAAAGTGTAAGGAAGACTTAATTATCAGCGTGCATTATACCAGTTGCATGCTACAGAACAGAAACCCATCCACAATGTTATCCAGCCATAATTTCATTTTAGGTAGTTCATTAGAACACTACAGATGCAAGCTCTCCTTCTGATATATCTAAAATGCTTCAAAACTAAAGAAGAATGCACGTCATATGATGTAAATGAAACTCCAAGCAATATTCAAATCTATTCAGCAAAAGTAGTGAAGTTGCTTTCCCTTTCTGTGCATCTGTATTTTCAGATTCATAAATCTTAAAAACATGCTGCCACCAATTGGATTCCAAAAATGTTGTGTGCCAATTAGGTATTCACTTTTAAAAACAAACATAATGTAAAAATAATTCTATCGCTTTCACATATTTTGTTTTAAATTTAAACAAGGCATTGACTTTGTGGCAGTGGCTTTAAGTCTATATTCTAAATTAAATTAGTATTTCACTGACCAACATTAAAGTATACATTTATTAACAGTCTAGAAAAGTAACGAAGCTTCCAGAGGCTTGCTATAATTTGCTGTCTGCAATCTTTAGGACTACTGGTTTTATTTACTAATTGCTTATTCCCAATTTCCAACTTCAAAAAACCTCATAAAACTGAGAGGAAAAATGGATGAACTGGCTTATTTCAGTATGACCATATTAGCTTTTGCAAGGGGAAGACCCTATAAACGATAATAGATGAAGTGAAACAGAGCTGAGCATTTTGAAAGAAAATACAGTGGTGACTCATGAAACAATATTTAATCTAGTAGTTCGTCTGCCTTCTATGTTACCTTGTGTGTTGAAACTGGTTTGAAAATTGGCTGATGAGGAACTATGTACATTTTCTAAATGCTCCACCACAAAGTAAACATAATGCATGACAATATAGAGCAAACTCATTTAGTTTGTTTCATGAAAAACCCTGGTATTTACCCAGCAGTTAAACAAGCATTCAAAAAGATCCTAATTTTAGCCTGCTTCCAAGGAAGTCAAGCTGATGCAAACATACTCTGTGTCATCTCATTCCCGATTCTGAGAATTGCTGTTCAGTACGACAGAGGTTAAAACAAACAAACAAGCCAGTCCTGGAAAGTTTTCATGGAAGTAAGAAGCCAGCTAAAGGAGAGGTTCTATGCATGTCTGACTACATGAAGTTACAGTGTGAGCTCCCACCTCAACAGACATGAGATGATCCATAGACCTCAAGACACAACCCCCTAGAAAACCTGATTACTTGAGTTCTACTGCTTAAGGCAATGCTTGTTTCAAAACTACATGCATCTTCATCAAACTGAAATGCAATCATGTCAACACAGATGTCTCTCCCTGCTGAAGTAAATTGTTTTCTCCCACACTTTAGCAAAAACCCTTCATTCTATCCAATCCCTAACCCAACCTTTGAGAGAAAAAACAGAATTATGTCAATGCTCCAGTAAAAAGTAAAATTACATTTTAATATTAAAGAGATGGAAGCTTGGATACACATTAAATCTGTGCCAAGGTCAAGAGGAAGATTCAGATTATATAGTATCATTTTAAACTGAAACTGATTTCCATCATCTCTCTTCAGCAATCAATACCCAAATAAAGGTAACTAATATTGTTGAGTGTTAAATGTAAAGCACTTAAAAGGCTATGGAAGAATAAATCAAAATCTAAAGGTGGTATAAAAGCAAACCATGCATAGTTTGAACCATTTTCAAAAAGAGGAAGCAAAGATAGACCTAACTAACCTGAGTAACATTTGTTTGCTGTTCCAAAAATAAATCACAGCTTCATACGCCTACACTTAGGACTCATTTCAGACACCAACGTTTTAGACACTAAAAAAAATGTTGTCAAGAGAATATCACAAGTAAAATAAAATAAAAACAAAAATGGGAAAAGTATTTCTACAGCGATCATTTAAGTTTCCAATTTTGGAAGCATTACAGCAATCAACACAAAACAGCCCCTCAAAAGAGCGGGGAGGGGGGAATGCTTCAACACACTCCCTCTAAATGAGGCCAGTAAATGACCATCATCAAGTATCTTCTAAAGAATGTCGTTAACCAAACAGCCTAATGAAAAATCCATTTCCAAGTGACAAGAGGTCAACATTTTAAGTAAAAGTGAAAGAAGCTTTAATACACTAACTTTTGCTAATGCCATCTTGCTTTAAATACCTAAGCTTTGAAGCACAGAGCAAACATTCAGTGTAATATTCCCAGGTTCTGCTGGGGTCTTCCTAGGTCTTCTACATCTTTCAGACCTAAATATGTCAAAATAACTCTACGATGATAATAAAACCCATCAGAATTCAGCTACCTTTTCGGTATATATCTGAAACACTCAGTATTCATGCCACTCTGTTTACATTAAGTCTTAACACACATTATGCTTTTGCACCCGTGCCTCTGTCTTTGAGGTCTGTTCCTAACTGTTGTTTCCTCCAATTCTCACGCTTTGTGGTATAGAAAATGAACCCACACAAACTACCCTCAAATCCCTACAACTCTGGCAGGAAAAGCAAGTTTTGTGAGTGACAAGCGCATTCTCAGAACAGACTGCTATCGACAAGGAATGGCGCTGCTCTCTGCAAGAAATCCAGCCATCACTTTAGTGTCAAAAAGACCCCATCCATTATATTTGGAAGGGATAAATCATGCTGTAAAGACTTTCCATAACAATGGCCAATCATAAATATCGTAGTTTTAAAGCAATCGAAACCTATGCCAGCCCTTCTGCCCCAACAAATCTTCTGCCAGCTAGCAGAATCCTATATTGGTAAATATGCACACAACAGAGAAGAATCACCTAGTGGAGCAGACTGAATTAAAACAAAACCAGACACATGACTACAGAAAATTAAAAGAGAAAAAAAAAATAAAACTGCTACACCGAGAAAAGTATTTTCATGTATATAAAAAAATATCTGTGACCAACTAGCATCTGAATTATCTTCATGAACCGAGCTAAACTGAAGCCTAGTGGAAGAAAGAATTATAACTGATTACACCATATTTGAGGAATACTTTAAAACTCAGATTTATTAGAAAACATTCATGTGATTAAACAAACATTCAAGTTTATTGCACAAATCAGTATGTAACACCCTCACAATTTCATTTAGGATATAAGAACATTATTCAAAGTGTTGCTAGCTGAAATTAAGTACATTTATTTGTATATTCAGAGTTTGCTAGTGTTACAAAATTCACACATAGGAAGAATATTTTCTCCTTTCCTTTATTTGATGATTATTTGTAGGTACACACTACTATGTTTATAATCTCCATGCTACGTTTTTAAAAAGCAGAATATATACATAACAAGTATTTAATATAATAAAAATATATGGACAGATTGGCTTTGTATTATTATCAACAATAATTTCAAGATGAATTTTACTCCACATTTCTCAGCGGTATTTGCTGCTAAGTACTTAGTTGTTAGAGATCACCGGCATCTAAGAGAGTAACATTCAACCAAACCTAAAAAATACCCAGAGCATGGTTTAACTGGTTTCGGATAGTGAATGTATCATCACATTAAATATTATCAAATCATAGTTAATTTATTTAATCACTTAAGAACAATGGTTTTTACAGCTATAAAACACATTCAACACATTTTACTGTGATAAAAATGTTACCGTTTTTCAGAATGAGATTAAAAAAAAATTTCAGAAGCTTCTGATTTAAATTACAACATAGATTTCCAGAAAAGGGGATCTTAAAGCTTTGAAGTTACACGCACATATTCAATGAGTCTGAGAATTAACACTGTATGACAGCCAGGAAAGTAGATACCCTATCAATCCAGAATATAAAAAAAGTTACAAAAATATTGCTTAGAAAAATATATAGAGACTATGGAATTGAAGGCATTGAATGTGTGCTTCTCTGCAGTACTAAAAACAAAAATGTGTGCTTTAGAAAGTATTTCCAATACTAAAAATCTGATGCTGTGAAAGTATAGGAGTAGCTGGGAACAAAAGAGTAGCTCTAAGTATTATAATCTCTCCCATGGCTAAAAGTAACTATGCTGACAACAAACAGAATCCACCTCCAGAGCAGATCTCATTTGTATCAAACTTTTCATTAAGTCCAATTAAATAATCATCATGCATTTAATGTATTTAATATAAATTTGAATAATGTCTTAAAGTGCATGAGCTTTACATAGGAAGTTCTGGATAGCAGTAAACAAGTTAAAACTAAGGTAAAATAAGAACATACATGAAAGTTGAATAGGAAACTAAGTTGTTTATTAGTGACAAACCACCAAACACTCATGCATCTAAAACAACCTTTTTTTTTTAAAGGTCAAAAATGAACATAGAAAAAAACCACATATCAGTTGAAGGTATCACACTTTTTCTTGGAAAGATTTCATCCATGCACAGTTTTATCAGACTATGAAGTTCTAACTGTGTACTGGAAAAGGTACTTAAAAATATTATCAATTCTACTCGTGGACTTAAGATTAACTCAGCTATGTGTTAACTGAATTACATTTTTTTAATCTCAACATAAATTAATCAAGCCAGAAAACCTGGACACAATTTGGATTAATAGCATCCAAGACCTTACAAGTAGATAAAGGACAAGGAATGTCCCTCACAAGAGAAGGAACAGGAGATGGCTGGTCTGTGGCTATGAACAACGGAAACTGAAAGCTTCAGACAAATAGAATACAAAGGTGTGAGACTGAAGCAAGTTACCAGGACTTAAGAAAGTATGTGGCCTATAATGTACGAGAGATTCAATGGCATCTGTGGTCAAACACATTTTTAACCTTGTGTCAGATGCTCCTTTTACACTAAGGTACAAGCTAAGGAATCTTGCATTTACTTCACAGCATGAGCATATATAAGCAGTGATGACAGTGTAGATAAAACACTATAAATTAACATGTGGCATATCCAACAGCCTAAGAACTTTACCAGGTGACAGAGACTAACACCCAAGAAAAATCATAAGGAAATAATTTGTGGACTACACTCAGGAATTTGATAACTAAAGCAAACAAGAGTTATATCAAATACTCAAAAGAATATCTAAGAATACAGGAATCTCATGAATGGCTTTGCATTGTTTTGTATAATGTAACTTGAGAGGATATGAAGGAAAAATCTTTCATAGGCTTAAATGGTGAATCTGTTTGTAGGCAAGGACAACATAGTAAGCCTATCTCAAATTAGCATAGCTTTTTTTCATGCCTTAGTAATGGTATCTACAGAAGTTATAGCAAATTATAAAGTATGCTGCTACCTATACTTAAATTTCAGATTTGAGCCGTCTAATCCTTGGGAATTAAATGCAAAGTAAAAAAAAAGAGTTCTTACTCACCAGAAAAGAACTTTTTAATAAGCTTAATTGGCACCATCACTTTTCCTCATTAGAACGGGACAATTTTTTTTCAGTATTACAAAATGAACAGAATATGATAGCATCTAATATAGTTTATTCATCTCTTGCCAAATGTTTCCAGTACAGAAGCTGAAAAATGTAATGATTTTAATTAATCTGATGTTTGTAAGTGATGAGCACTTACTCTTCTCATTGAAGCCAACAGGCGTTACTAAAGCTGGACAGCTTTGAACAGAATGACAATTCCCATACTTACAAATAAATTTTGGTAAGTAACTCTAAGCTACCTACATTTGAAACCGTTGGTCTCTGGGAATCTACACGTCCCTAGTGACAGCACACCTACAATTTCAAAACTTACATCCCTTTCAACTGATACCCACAATGAATAGACTTATTTTAGTTTTATGTAGTGCTGGGGGAGCACATGGTGCTAAGCAATAACAAAATGTGCCAATCCCCTACTACAATTTCTACCCCAAAGAGCTGAAAGGGCACAAGCTGTAAATCACAGGAAATGCAAAACACAACACAACACAGACAGAATGACAAGTGGTTGTTATTACTGAAATGCGTTACAAAATAAGTGGATTTTCAGGAGCTTTTTGAAGGAGGATAGTGAAGGATCTTTACGTACGTTAATTGGGAGGCTGTTCCATGTGTAGGAGGCAGCGTGGAAAAAGACACAAAGTTGGGAGTGAGCAAAAGAGACAAAAGGGGAATTAAGAGCGATGCTTGGGAAGTGCTGACGGTAAAGGAAATGAGGACCAAGGTTAAGCCAGAACCAAGAGTGACTTGAACATGGCTAACTTTATGCGAGGGAGGAAAAAGAATTCCTGGCAAAGGCTTAAGAAGCAAGGAAACATGGGCAATTATACAGGAAAGGAGAAATGATTTGTGTAGCATGTCCCATAGGAAAAAAAAAAGTAAGAGTTAGGAAGTGGGAGACCAGTTCACATCAATAACTAGTGTAACAAACATTTCAGTCTCAAATAATAGAAAAGAATTAACTTCACTGAGATTATGACCAATACCCAGCCAGATGCAAGGAGTGGTAAGAACATTAGACTGCAGTGATTCTTTATCTAAAGCTGTTAAGTTACATGAAAAATCACCACGTAGTGTAAAAACCACATGCCCAAAATAAACTGAAATGGAAAAGGTTAGAAAAAAGGTGTTTTAAACATGCCATTAAACGTAGCTGTAGAATGTGTTTGTTCTATAAAATGAGTAAACTCATTTGATGCACAAATAAATTCTGTCCACACATGGCTTTAGCTGCTGCATTCCTATCCATCATCACTGTCACCAGTTGTGAGAAATACACAAACTCTCACTGTACCCTGAACTTCAATGAAGAAAACTTTTAAAAGACAAAACTGCTACCCCGTAAGAGAAATCAAATTAAATATTTTTTAGCATATGAAGAGGAATGAAATACCATGACTTTACTTGTTCTGAACCAGAAGTATCTTTTTGTGTGGTCTAAGTTTACTTTCCTTCCAGATTACAATTTTGTCATTTACCAGTACATATTCATTAGCTCTTGAGAGCTAAGTACAAAAAAATTGAGCAATCTGTCACTAACATTAGTAACAGCAACTTGTATATTACTGAAGCCTTAAAAAATAATATTGGGATTAATATTACCACTTGCTCTCCTTGCCAGTATTTTCAAAGGAATTATAAATATATTGATTACTCTTAGTAAGTGTTTGATATCTCTTGGGTTTAAACACAAATCCAGGTCCAAGCAACTCACATCTTATCAATAGATGTGGAGCCTGAATATTTGTATCTAAGTTCAACGCATGATGTCATTGACATCCACCTCTACAGATTAAATAATCATATCATATTTTGCTGGAAACTTAGAAACAGACATCTAAGCCTCCACTCCTTCGATGTAGTGATGGTCCATCAGTAGGCCCAATTAGCAGTGCTTACTTTTTTTTTTTTCTTTTTTTCTTTCCATTCACACTGTCACAAATTCACTGTTTAGAATTAGATGATTGAATGTTGGTCACTTCCACTATATCTAAGTCAGAGGACTCAGTAAAGCAGTCGTGTGTGTGTGTGTGTAGAAGTTGTCAGAAAATGAAATCCGACTTTAAAAAATTCTACATAGCCTTTTGCAGGTTTTGAAGTGTACAAACAACAGGATGTCAGTTAGACCCTTAATTACAGAGCAAGAAATTTATGCATCTCTGTACTATATGAAGGTACGCCACACACACATCAGTTTGAACCAGCTCATATTACACTACCTCAAACACTCAGGAAAATCAGTACTTACCCACAAATCATGTTCAGCATAATCAAACAGCAGCCAAACCTTTCTGTCACTGTGAGAAAGGAAAACCTTCTGCAATGCAATCACGTTAGGGTGCTTCAACTCTCGTAAAAGCTGCAGAGAAACAGAGAAGCTCTTGTTACTTCTGTGCTTGTTAAGAACAGCAAACACAACAACAAACAAAAAAACAGGTCTTAGCACAAATAGCAAACAAGTAATCCTAAAATAGGCCCTAGAAGAAAAGATGCCACTGATTCAGCACATTATCTTCAAAATGTCAAGACTGGGATATACACAGCCTCCATGGCATGGGTTGCTGTTCTGCCAGCACAGCTGCCCATCACTAGCTAGCTTTCTCTGTCTGACACTCAGCACACAGCTGCCCATCCCACCTATTCATCCCACTCACCCTCAGCTTCTATCTTAAAATAAAAGATATTACTACACACAAACATAACTGTTCTCGTATCAAAGGTGAACACCAGAATTTGAGGATGCCAGAATAAAGCTTGTGCAGCTGGTCCAGTTCTTTGTGTGGACAACACAGTTCTTGATCACCACATAATTACTTTATTAGCAATAATTTTCTTTTGCATCGGATCCCTGCCTCATTTGCCTTGAAGTCCACAGGGTGGTTGTTCTCAGAACATAAGGGTGTTTTCAAAGAAAAGTTTACCAAAACCATTTTTCTAATGGTTGTTTCAAGTAGTATCCTGTAATCCAGAAATAAACCCAAGCTTATTTACTGCTTGCCAGAAAGAAAACTAGGTCTCACGACTAATTAGACAGCACATTAAAGCAGGCACCGCTGCTGAAGTCATCCTTCTGCCAGATTAAATCAGTCTCAGGAGGAGTTGGGAAGCAGTACTCCCAAAAATATCATTTCCATGGAATCACTTTTTTTCCCCCCTCCATACTGCAGTCACAAGAATGATTGATCACTTCTGTTTTATCTGAAAATTGCTTGCATCTGCAGCACTAGTATATAAATTGCCAAGAATCAATTTATAACAGCGAAATAGTAAATGGAATAGGTACCAAGGCAGATTTGAGAGAAATTAATCTTCCCTTTTTTCACCTTACAGAAAAAGACTCAAGATGTTTATTTTAGAGGAAAAAATAAGGAAAAGGATTAATTTTAAATGATATTATCCTCTGGCTATACAGATACCTGTCAAGAGAAGAAATTTAGACCTGCCTAAATCTATTCCAGTTTTCCAGCAAAGGAAATAATTTAAATGCTTTTTCTACCATGCAGGAAGTATTTTCTTCTTTTTGTTTCTTCCTCTTCCTAACACTAAACATTTCTAGCTGTAAAAGAAAAAAATTCCTCCCTAATGAACTGATCAATAGTCATGCCCAGATATCACTTACAAGACAGAGCAAAAATCATTTTGTCACTTAGCAAATAGTAACAAGTTGCAGAATTATAAACTAACAAAACCCTAGAGATTAAAATTGTCTCTTTGACATGCATCAAGAGATGTTGCTGTATACCTTGTCTTTAGTAATACTAAAAACTATTTTCCAGTAGGATTTGATGTGATGCTTCTGCCTTTTTTTTTTCTTCAATAAAGAGTTCTTTTTATTTTAAGATAATTTTTAAACTAGAAGGAGAAAAAAAAACATTAACAGCAGGCACCTTTTTTTTTTAATTGCTATTAGATTTTTCTTAAAGATACTGTTGGCAGAAATAGCAATATCAAATAATTCAAATTGTTTAAAAAAAAAAAAAAAAAAGGCATTTTCTCAAAATAAGTAAAACTTTGCAGTAAGAAACAGCCAAAGAGAATATACTTCCATATCAAATGCTAGCATATAATAAACAAGTTAACAGAAACGTTATGTAGAGCATAAGAACAGAAAGAATTCCTACAGTGTCGTGCATTAACATGAAAATGAGACAGGAATGTGTATATTTCGCAGCTCTCAAACACCTCTGCTCACACCAGCCCACACAGAGAAACTGCACGTAGCAGTGGTCACCATCTATCAGAACAGCCTGATTAATAAATGAAACCTCTCCTCTTCACACAAGTCATGAAAAAGGATACTTTCATATTAAAGAAAGGGGTAAATTTCTTATCCAAAACAACAATCACATAGACCCATTAACAATAAGTTATTTCTAATGCATCATTCACCTCTTTTGATTCAACTTAGATGACACAACAAGCATCCTTATCCAAACCCAGCATTTTTCACACGACGGAATCAAACTGTTACTGGTATGATCTTAGACACTGACTTTTGTAAAAAAAACCAAACATGAGAACATGAGGAAGAAATCATCACATTCTACAACACATATTGGGTTTCTAACAGAGAATGTCTGTATCCGACCTGAAGCTGAAGAACAGAGCACTCTTAAGACCAACAAACAGTCTCTGCAAAAACCAGAAAACACTGTATTTTTCAGCTACTGGATGACCGGTTGTAGTTGCAGCCACAGATGGCAAGAGCTCCCACCAAACTACGAAAGTCTGTTTATGCAGGTTACAGACATACTCTACCCACCTGCTTCTCAAGTCTGCTCTGCTCAGAAAAGCTAGCAGTTTTTCTAAATCATATTGGAAATGAACACGTTAAAAGCAGGAAGGTTAAAGTTGCAATCTAGAAGATGCTGAGATGTTCCCGATACCTTAATCACAGGGGCTACAGCAGCCTTATAAATAACTGTGTTTTTTTCTCTCAAGAGGAGCAGTTACAAAGCAAAACATTTCAGAGACATGAATGCTTATACCAAAACACATATTCTCTAATAGTTACATTTAAGAGGATATTCATAGTTTATACCTAACATCTATGGACTTGATCCTCTGACTTAAACTCATTCTGTAGTTATTTAGACGACGACCAGTATTAAAAACCAGACTGAAAACTTGTCAAGTCATCTTGTTCCATCTAATGGTGTGTTACAGAAAATACTGGCAAGTTATTATTAAGAATACTTAAACAAGCTTTTGTGTTATTGATTCTGTACTCCAACAGACGAACAAATTTGTTAATTAAGGAGGAAGGCAACTCAAATTTTATGTTATTCTCATCTGCCTATCTTCAGTGAACACCTTAGCACGTATCACAGATAGTAATTTTGGAAGTGCTTTTGTAGTTTTAGCCAACAACAGACCTTTATACCTTCTTCTTCTACTGAGCCACATCCCTAACATAACAGGAGGCCTTAAGAAATTTCATGTAAAATAGAAAGCTGCAAGTGGAAAGAAACAGTGCACATCCAAACCAGAGCAGTTTTAAAGGCTTTGTTGCTTTCTGGCCACCGAGACTAAGGGTGCCGCAGCAGCCAGCGCGTCAGCAGCAGGAGCCGGACCAAGGAAGCATTGGCTCTAGAGTCCCAATGCACTGGGTCAAGAATAGGAGCTCTGCTCTAGCGACACACTGGGCTTGCAACAGTGCTAGACACCAGCTAGGTGAGATCAGAAACTATAGCTTAGGGCACAAGTGACTAGTGTGATTCACGAACAGAAATGTCGGTCAGAAGAGAGGGTGACCGCAGGGACAGAACTGATGTTACTCACAGGTACGTAAAGTGTCGAGATAAGCAGAGTCATTCAAAAAACCACTGGAAAGACGCGATCAGAAAGGAATATAAGACAGAACCAAATACACAGCTATGGAAATCAAGAGATGGCAGATTTGAGACAAGGGTTTTGAGACAAGTATTGACCCAAGGTTTAGCTAAAAAGAAATCAGAGACTTTGGAAACAATATTTTCATTAAAGCAGACAGGTGGAAGCCAATAATGTGAAAACATGGGGACGTATTTAAAGCTACTTGCATCATGGCTGTATTGACTACCCACCCTAATGACTTTTATGTTTGACTAGAATTTTGTTGATATTTAACTTCTACACCAACCACCTAACTGTATGGTCATTAATTTTTGTCTAAATGGCTTCAAAATTATGTATTCTTCAGCTAACCCTAATCTTGAAAACAAAGACCTAACTCATCTCATGCTAGATTTGCCACTTGTGCTTTTCTGCCAGCTTCTCCTATGAAGGGCTGGGCGTTCCTACTGCCTTTGTGCAGGCTGAGAATGAACCTGACTTCAAATTCTTTGAGTAATGGAGCAGAAGACCTGATTTTTTAAATATATTATCCAAACAGGAGATATAGGGCAGAAAGAAAAAAAAGCCACACCAAAAAAAGAGAGTGTCGTAAGACTACACTTAGGCAAGACTTTAGCTTAGTCTAATGGCTCACCTTCCAGTTTTGCCCTTCCATTACCCCCTTTATTAGCTGTCACAGGCCACATATAACCAAGTTAAGTCATGCACCTTTTTCTGAAATGGTTGTATGTCTGTTCATCACCATAAACACATTTCACAGATGCGCATTTTAGCCATACTTAGAATCCCAAGGATGACTTCAGAGACATGGTATATCATCGTCTACAGCTCTTCTGCATCACAGATTGCCACATAAACTTTAAACATACAAAACTGATAAATGAAACATAATACAATACTATTTTTCTTAGGCCTTGTGCAGAAGTAAATCAGTTTGGAGACTTGGTTAATTCAAGTCTAAAGTTAGAAAGAAGAAACTAATATACTGTACCAGTAATTGAAAGATTTCAGTGTACCTGACAACATTTTATTGCAAGATAACAACCTGAACGTAAAATGGATCTGCAACTGTGAGAATCTATTACTAAGTGAACACAGCATCATATTTTAATAGTGATTTACCTTATTGTTCCTCTAAAATTAAAGTTCCATCGTACCCAACTTGCAGTAAAATGCTAATAAAAACCTGTCTCTCAGGTAAGTTACAGTAAATTTCTTTCCTGGTAACAGCACACAAAGCAGTTTAAGCAGGAAGTCATTGAGAAGGACATTCTGAATTGTCAACATCTGTGCAACTTTGACAGTTCTGTACAATGGCTTTCTTGTAAACATACTAGTTTGGTGGTTTGTTTTTTTAAAATTATTCTTCTGGTCAAGAGAATTGTACAAGCATTTTTGCTCATCACAGTTCTTAGTTGATGCCATGGTCTCAAATTTTAAAATGCTGAATTTGGACATCCCAAATAGCATTAAACAGCTTGTAGGATTCCAGGCAGCTACACACTATATGCAGAATTGCTAGTAATTTCTTCTGCTGTCTGACAAGTCAGTTCTCTCACGAGGGACACTAAGCATTTCCCTCACAAGTGAATGTCTCTTATAGCAGGGAAGAGGTGGAGAAAAATTAAGCTGGCAACAGAATTGGTATAGAAGCTTGAAGCATTGGAAATTTAAAGCGTCAGCAGTCAAGCCAAGTTAGACTTTGCATGGAAAAAAATCAAAATAAACAGTAAAGATTGTCTAGTCAGAGAAGGAGCACAAGAGAGTGCACAAGCACAAGAGTAAGAAAGTAAGAGTGGGATATCATATAGCTGAAAGACAAAAATAAAAATCTAAAATATTTTACCTCAGGTTTTAACGACAGCTACGATACTGATCATGGAAAGAACGAACACACATAATAGAGATGCCTCACGTTTAAGAAAGTGAAAATTAGCCACAAGTCAGATACAAGCAGACGCATCATATAATAAGCAAATACAGTACATACATTTATAATGGGGACAGGGAAAGGAGACAGATTTGCAGATCTGTTTAATCCAAAGCATGAAAAAAAACCATTTTGAAACAATGAATATAAAGGAAAATATGTTAAAAACAAACTATACTGATTTTATTCTCTGATAACTTCTTTTCTACACAAGCAGAAAATCTGTGTTCAAATTTCAGCTTTATAATAGCGTTAAGTACTTTGTCAGACAGGAAAGATGACAACTGGAAGAAGTTTGAGGTGAGCAAGAAACTACCTAAAAAGGCAGCTGACAATGGAAAACATTTCAAGGTGAAGTAGTTCTATATATCAAGTATTTGGAGAGTTACCAGAGAATAGGTATTGTGATTATTAATAAAACCCATCTTAGCTTATAAACCAAGAGTGTGAATGAAATTATCCAATTAAATGAAGGTAGCATTCCTAACGAAGGAAAGAAGTGTGATAATACATCGTATTTTATAATACTTTATGACTGAGTAAACAAAGGGTAACATAAGTGGGATAAAATTAACAGCACAAAATCTGAATTCATGCACTTAGAAACTAACCAAGAATTTATACTACAGACTAAGAAGTCGTCAGGTGCGAGTGACAAAAGGTAGAACTGGATTACTATAAAATAACAAAGAAGATTAAGAGTGTAAAATCTGATATTAGATATACTAGTTGAGGTATTTACAGGAGAGAAAGGGATGTATTGGTATCAATACATAAAAGGCTTCTGTGATGTATGTTTAAAATACTATATGAGGTTTTCTTTACCTATGCTGAAACACCTCCCCCTCCACACACACAAAGATGAACTCACCCTGAAAGAGGCAAAGGGCAACCAAAGGAGCAAACAGTGTCTCTCAACAGGGAAGAAAAAGCTTGCTCAATTACTGTAACTGATCAAATATTGAAAGGAAATAAGATTGATATCCACTAAAACACAAAGGTGTGAGCACCAAAGATGAAAGACATAATTATGCTAAATGACAACCATAGTTCAAGAACAGATACAACCGATAAGAGAAATTTACCCTGCAAGACAGCATCTTGTGAACAGGAAGGTTCAGGAATAGCTTCTGAATAGCAGGGAAAACAGCGTCTCTCACTTGCAACTTGCTCATCATTGCAAAAAAAAAAAAAAAAAATTTACTTGATGAATTTGATACAACAGACACTAGATTGAGTGATGCAGTGTCTATGTAGTATGTGCTTTTATAGAAGCCTTCACAAGAGGTGGGTTTGGTGAGGTTTTATTGATCACTCCAGCAGATGAAAAAGATCACATACTGATTGACAGCCAGCTCCCACAGTAATTTGGTTTAAACTCTTTGAACTTAGTCTACAAATTGACTTCACCATATAATGCAAGTAACTTTTACATGAAATAGATTAGCAACTAGAAAGTCCCTCCCTCCTTTGAGGTTCAGAAAGTTCTGCCTTTTGACCCCCAAAGAAAAAGACAACTTCTGTGAGACAGAAGGAGAAGAGTTACAGTTACTAATGTAAACAACATGATCAATTATGAAGGCATTTAGCACATTTAAAAATAGTCAGACAGTAAATTCCTCAAAGAAATAACTCTTGCACAGAAATACTTCTTCACCATAGGATGAATAATGCTTTCTAGCTACCACCTACAAAAGCAGGGTGAGGACAGACACTTTCACCTTGTTGTGAAGGAAACACAAGAAAAATTAGAGACGACAAAGACAAACACTGCTCTCACTACTCATACTAGTAAATCTTGCAGTAAACATGTATTTCCGGGTCAGTGATGACAAAACCCATAATCATCTTCAGAAATTTATTCTGAGGCCAATCTCATCTAAAAGGTGTTCCTATCTTTCCTGTAGGTTACTCCAGTCTTTTGATCTACGCAGTTAAACTGATCTGGAACAACCTTGGTAGTTTCATGGAAATGCACTCTTTAATGCATTTAACCCTTTTCAAGGTTAGAACCAAAATCTTTAACAGGCAGAGATGTGGGTCACAAGAAGTCATAGGAAACACGAAAGCATGAGCCTGATTGCTCATAGAAGCAATTGCACGGTGTAGAATTTTACAGCCGCCTTTTGTGTGATGAATATATTCAAAGCCTCTAGGGTCACTGAAGTTGGTTTTAAATTGAAGCTGGGGTTTTCAAAGGAACTTAAAGATCATCATTTTACTCCTTCAGCAGCTCTTTAAAAATTCCAACTTATTTAGACATTATTAATCAAGACTAGATCCTCTCCTCTGTATTATTAATATTATCCTTTCCACATAGACCCTCTGATGCCTATTATACTAAGCTCATGCTGCAGCTTTTCCCTCAGGGAGGTATATATGGGCCTCTCAAAATAAGAAATAAAAACAAGCAGCTATTAATTCTATTAAACTTGTAGGAACAATCCTTTGCCAACTGTGCTACAGGTCTCAAAGTTATCAGGAAGAAAAGAGAGGGGAACTGAAACAGCATACCACATAAAAAAACCTACTCAAAATTCAGCTTTGTTTAGAGATCCAATTGATTCTCAAGCTTGGGATTTTCCAATTTGGACTCCCTTTTCTAGTTAGAGAAATCCCACTTACTGAGTTACTGCATAATTGAAGTTTAAAAAAAAAAAAAAGAAAAGAAAAAAACTGAGCAGGTATAGAGGGTTTGTTTATCAGTCCTTCCAGCTGTCAGCTGCCTGTGGCTGGCACATGTGTGAGAGGTCTCAAAAAGATGTAGGCAACATAAAAATGGACATGGACACATACACACACACACACCCGCCAAGAAAAAAAAAAAGAAACTGTCCAGAGAACCCAAGAAGAAAGGTAAAAGTTTAAGTGGCAGCTTAAGCTCTGCTTCAGAGAGGACATACTCTCTGTCTGGTCAAGACTTGGACAGCCTTTGGCATGCAAAACCAAGTAGGGGAGGCAGGCTGAAATGCCAAAAATTAACTGCCATTCTTACATGAACTGCTAGGAGTGCTGACTCCAAATTAAAATTAACAATTCAAAATATTTTAAAGCATGAGTCCAAGCAGACTCTCTTCTTCCCTGTAATTCTCCTGTACAGGCACCCAATTTTCATCAGTTTACCCCAAGCAGTCCTTCATATTGAAACATCCCTCCAAATCTGCTCTACTTGTCCTTCAACCTTCTCCTTTCTTCACGTTTCCATCTCTCGAAAGCAGAGAGCCCACAAAGTGTGAGGGCTCCAAACTTCCACAAGAGAAAGATAAAGCATGTTTTAAAAAATAAATAAGTAAAAAGACACTGAACAGAATCTATCCGGTAAATTGCCAGATGTCAGGACAGGAAGAGGACAAAAACCTGCCCCACCCTCCTCCTGTGACAAGGATTAAGAAAGTATTTATTCTATAAATATTTTCATTTTGGGAGCTGAAAATGGCCTGGCATTGCTAAATAACATTATTATTCTGAAACAAAAGCTTGGCAAAAGACTTTTCATAAGTATTAATTTTAACTAAAATAAAAGAGTAGAAACTAGGGTAACTGCATTTTTCATTCTTGAGGTTCCCAGCAAAACAAAATTAAGTAAATTTAGCATTTTTCTTGGATAACATAGGCAGAAATACAAGTATAATGATTCTTTCTATTTCTTACTTACCAATATGGTATACCATGGCACAGACTTTTAAACAGAAAGAATGAACTATTCTAAAATTACTTCCAAAACAAGAAAATTGTTAATTTTTAATACAACTGTATAAGGAAATGCTGATGTCAAAATCACACAATAACGACTTAGCTCCAATGCACATATTAAATATATCATTTATTTTCATGTATTTTGTATAAAATACATCTGAATTATTATTGAATTTCTGCATCTTCTACCGAATTCTGTGCTCTCTCTTCTGTTAAAGGCAGCTTTGTAGTCAAATTTGGTCAGTCTGACAGAGATTTAAAAATAACTATTTTCCTCCCAATTGAAAAGTATAGAGAAGTTTAAGCTGTCTCTCAACAGGTTATTTCTCTCCTTATTTGGCCTACAGTAATATAAAAGAACATTCATCCACTCAGATAACACCAACAACTACATTGAAAACACTGTCTATAGACAGTAACCTCCTAAAAAGCAATATGGAATGTTTGTCATTTCTGAATATTTTAAGATACCTTGAATTCGCTGTTTGGTTCACTAGAAAAGAAATTTCTTCTGTTACTGACAAGGTAAGTTTCCCATCAAACCAACAAAGACTCTTAAACCTAAAGCTGTGTTAGAGCAGTCTTTACAATGCGGGGAGGTGGGGGGGTGGGGTGCAGACACACCACTTTACTAAAATGTCTTTAAAATTCAGAAGTAGCATCACGTAGTTCCACAAACCTACACGTTCAGTCTGGGGTTTTAAACTGCAAGTTAGTTTTCTCTTGCAGTGCTTATTCCAATATTTCTGCACTTTTCTGATTTCCTGGCAACCAGTTACCACCTTGCTCTTGCACTGTATCTCACAGAGAATAAAGTGATGGCAACCGAGGTTTTCCAAAACCCCTGTAGAAGGGCAACTAACAAGACTAGACCTCAATTCTGATCAATCATCCATTTTTCAAAGTAGGTTTTCCTCTCAAAAAGATTTCAGAAAGATAAATGTTATATGAACCACAGTAAGAGGAACAGTGTTTTAGCAAAAGAATGGCCAAAAAGTATGTTTTTCCAACCTCAACATAATTAATTATGGCACAATAGTGATGCCTCTCTGAAGAGGTAATAAGTTTTTAACCTATGCAAAGGATTAGGCAGTGACTGCAATGCTATCCTGAAAAGAATTCCCATAGAAAATATTTTTACAACCTATTTTCCCGCTTTATTCCTAAAGTTTACTTATCTCCTGTACTTAACTGACCTTTTGATTAATGTTTTTATTATTAAATCAAATTTTCATTTTTGTGATACTCTTCCATTTTCCAGTTTATACATTACAAACTACACAACACAAATTATAATACAAGTTATTTGACAGTTACCATGAAAATAAAATCTAGATTTTGAAAAAAACTTCCATCCAACAACTTCTTGTATCCTACTAGTGATAAAGGCCAGACTTTGAAATTGGTAAATACATCTGTTGGACTCAGATAAAAGTGCGACTCTGTACCCCTGCTTTTGATCCTGAAGTTTGCTATCATGATCTGAAAATTTCCTGGGCTTGCTTCTACATAGACCCAGAGCACATCAGGCATGACAGTGCTGAGCTGCTCAACACCCCTCTCGCACCTGTACCCAAGATCCAAAATCTCTGCCAAAACCACCTGTAAAATTCAATCGGTGAGGAGTTCTCTCAGATGATATATAACAGATTCAGCTCTGTAAAAAAGTGGCTAGGAGACTGCTAGCATCTCCTCTTAATCTGACAGCTCAATGACCAAAGCACTCCCACCAAGTAGCAAACCTAGCTTCAGTCTTCACTGCTCAGACCTGCTGAATGCAAGGGGCACAGGGCCCGAAAGAAACAGCTCAAGCACATAAGACTTCAGGACAGTATTCCATGTAAATAGAGGTGACTCCCTGCAGCCTGAAGGAAGGTATTCCAGCCCTGGAAAAAGCCAAGAATCACTGCATACATCATGTAACTTAAATCCTACACAGCTTCTCAAGTGTGCATGCTGAAAGTTAACTCTACTCCTGCTGTGTAAAGGACTTGGTGTCTTATTCAAGGTCGAAGAATATACTGCTGCTGAGTACTGTCATATCCAAGTCCTCAACTTGCATACAATTATTTCTGCAATACAAAAATACACAGGAATATAAATCAAGTGTTAATATTAGGCAACAGTCTAACGATAATTTAGAATTTCCAAGAGCATATTAAAAAGGCATTCTTCTCATAATACGAAGTATTAATCCAACACTCTCCTATGATTGAAAACTGAAAAAAACAAATGATGGCTTAACTTTGTATCCACTGGTTGTGTGCTATCAGGCATCACCTACCCGGCAGTCAGCCTAAAGCCAGCATAAAGTCCATGCTCTCAGAAACTCGAAAGAAATGAAAGTGAGTGCCTATGCCCTAACCTGGACCAAACATTCATGGCTGATCCAGCAATACAACAGCAACATCCAGTCAGGATACAATTCTGTTAGGGCCTGTTTCCACGATGCTGAATCACAAAAAAAAGTAGATTTTTCAGGGAGGAATAATGTAATCTTTTAGATCACACTAAGTTTTCAGTGACGGTACTACGTGACATAAATTGGATGTATTTCAGCATTTCAGGATTAAAAAAAATTACCTTTGTACAGTTAAAGAGAGAGAAAAATGAAGGGAAAAAAAAAAACCTGATGATTATTCTTCATATGTACTCACTCTACTTACTCCAGACTGGGAGGCAGCAGTTCAGATATATACTTTACAGTTCAAGTCTTCTTTAAATGGAAAATTAAATCAAATCAGAGGTATGAATTCAAAACATATTGAGCACATTAAACCTCTTTTCCTTGTGGGAATCAAGTTAAAGCTGCTTTAGTTCTGAATGACAGCATCCATTAAAGTTTGATGTACTTCAACTGATCTGCTTTAATGTCTTACCTCTAGTTAAACAAGCTAATAGACAAGCCTATAGTTGCAAGTATAAATTGAGTCTAATATCACGCTCCAAGTGAGAAACACGTCTGGAGACTGGAGGAGAGAACGTGAGTATTTTTTGGTTCTTAACTTCCTTTCATTAACTTGGGTCTGTTTAAAATAGTAAAAGTTTTGCACATAGTTTTACAGTCAGATTTCTTGTATCCTGTTTCAGGATAAGATTCATTTAAAAATATTACTCTTTCAAAACTTTTACTCAAGAATTAGAGAAGCAATTAGGCTGTTGACAGTTATTTACAACAAATTCAGCATTTCATTCTGGAAGCACAAAGCTAGAACGTTCTTAGTGTTTATTAACACAGTTACCCATTAAATTTATTCTGCTTTTGCTCACAGGTTTTCACTTTTTACCCAAATTTTCTGCAATCTTTTTAGCCACACGTTAGACAAGTCTAATGCGTGAAGCAAGCTAAAACAAGATGTTCATTGGCGGTCTCCCAAGTCATTAAATGCCTACCACAAGATTCCTCTCATACTCTCAGGATCAGACTGCAACTGGATAAAAAAGTCAGTTTGTAATCTAAAGCATGCTATTTCCTCATTCTTCTATTAAATATAAAAAATTCTTCAATGAGGCAATAAATGCAGCAAAACCAGTATTTCCCCCAATAAGGACCAATTCGGTTCAAGAAGGCTCAAAAGGTGGCTTAATGTAATTCACAAAATTTGGTGAGCAAAGAGATAAAAATATAAACAAGGTACAGTAAATACACTCTTATGGCAACCCATACAGACTATGAACATCATCAGTTTGGTAAGAGACATTTTGAAACAACAGTAGGTAATACGATGAAGAAAAGAATAACTAGTAGAAACTAGTAACTGGTTAATATTTCCCACCATGAGAAGTTAGGCATGTGGTGTTCTGCATTTAATCTTCCACTGAATATAACCTTTCTGTAAAGTAACTTTTACTGCAAGCAAATGGGTACTGAACTGACTTTGTGCCCAAAGCAGCAAAAGCCACGTGGCCCTGAAAACAACATATCATGAACACTCATGTTAGACTTTCTTCCTGAGAACTGAGTGCAGATACTGTCCCAGATATTATGCAGAAATGAGTAACTGGAAGTCACTCAAGACCTGCAACAGAACTCTTCCAGATCTGGTGTATCTCATCAAGCATGCAATTAGCAGTAGCAAATAACATTTTTGTAATCCCAGCCAAAATGATAGAGTTCATTTATGTGCATCTTCCTTGTGGAATAACAACTTCAGACTGCCTAGAGAAAAAGAAATACATCTTTCAGAAGTTTGGAAAATTTCTTATACCATTATGCCATCACCCACTACTACGAATCCCTGAGACCACAGCAAGCCTCCTGCGTGTTTGTTGCTCCTAACTTTGCCAAACTGTTTGGGCCGAGATTTTCCAGACTGGGCACTAGTGAACTTCTGATCATTCACTTAACTATTTACAAGAACACCACTGAGGACAGAACATGTAATACATGTTATGTTCCTACTCAAAGCAGTCAGAGCTGCTGTACTCGATTCAGACTCAAGACTCATTTCAAGTCTGCCTACTAACCTGCCCCTGATGTAGCTGAGGCAAACACCAAGGAAAAGAACACGTCGAGCAACACACAGACAGTACAAGATTTTTGCGGTATGAGTAGTCAGCTTCCAGCAAGCCACCAGATCAGGGACTTGAGAACCAGTTTAAACCAAGGCCCTTCACTGGTTTTGTGCATTTGCTCCATTAGCCCCCAGCCACAATCCTGCTCCCCAACCTAGTCCTATCCCTGGTCTCTACAAGATGGGGAGCTATGTTTCAAAATCAAGTTGTACTGGGAAGAAACAGGTTATCTTTCTTCAGTTGCCCTAGTTGTTCTGCTCTGATAAACACTGAATAACAATTCCCTAATTAACTTTTCCATACAAGTCTGATTTTAGACCTCCCTTCAGCTTTAGATCTTCCTTCAGCTTCCCCACCTTCCAACCCACAGATTCCCAGTCTATTTTGTCTCTGTTCATACGGAAGTAGTTCTGTATCACCAACTTTCTTGACTCTCCTTCTCTTTACTTTTTCCGAGGTGGAAAGGGATCAGGATTGCACACAGATGCTCAACATCTGAGTGCACCAGGGATACGTCAGGTTGATAGAGTCTGGCTTGCTCTCGGGTCTTGACTTCAGTAATACACTTTAAAGTCATTCTAGTGACTTTGAATTTGCCTTTTTCACTGCTTCTAAACTTGGAGCTGTTTCTAGAAGAATAGTGATGAAGATTCAAAGATTCTCCCCCTACCTTCAACCTGCACCAGAGTAATGATCATTTAAGAAGCCATTGCTGTTTAAATAGCTAGGGTTGTTTCTCTCCCATTTCCACTACATTAAAATTCAATGCTGATAGACGCAAACATAATTTTATCACACAAGCTGCTCAATATTATGAGATATTTTGCACTTCTGCACAGGTTAGCAAAGAAACAAAACCAGGCTAAGCAATTTTGTATCATCAAACTGTTGTCTGATGCTTCACCTTCCCTTGGGGAAAAAAAATGCTATTTGTGCATATTGTGTAGAAATGGACTTACAAGACCTTTATAGCTGTTAAATGATGCACAACGGAGACAGCTCTAGCACTAAACGGGGAAAGTTTCCCCCATTTTTCTCCTGCTTAATTCAGTCTGTGAGGAGAAAGCTGACTTATTCTAGGGCAAGGGACATGAAACTCACTCCAGAGAGAGAAGAGGTAGGAAGAAGGTGAAGGAAGAGACGGTCAGGAGAACCGCCCCAGGAAGAAGGAAACCAGTGTGGCAGCTGGCAGGAGGAGAGGGACACAGGCTGCAGCTAACCGGCTGCTCCGCTCCGCAACACTGGGAGAGGGAGGAACAGCAGAGCTGGAATCAGCAGCAAGGAGACACATGAGACCTTGGAGAAAGATGCTGGTGTGGGGGAAAGACTAGACTAAGGGAGAAGGATACAGGGACTACAATAGTGTATCAGTGGTGAGGAATGTGGCTGGCTGTGGAAACAGAAGGGAAGAGGGGAAAGAAAAAAAAGCAGGGGACACTAGCAAAGCTGAAGAGGGGAAAAAACAGTGTTGGTGAGGCAAGGAGTGGGAAATGGGACAAAGAGTACAAAAAAGAATGAACTAGGTAGGAAAAACAAGACTGAAGCAAAAAGACCAGTGGAGGGGAAAGCAAAGGGCAAATATAGAAAATGTCAAGGGGGGAAAGACACAGAGAAAAACGTCCCAACAGAGCAAACACCCCTCCCCTAACTTTGGCACAATGTCCAGAGGCCCACCAACCCTCTGGCAAAAGTGCCCTCCTCTTCTACTCTTTAAGCATTAGTTCCCGTGAAAGTGAGGTTCTTTAAGCTGGCAGACCTATGTCTGTGTTGTGACCAGAAGGTCAGAAAGAAGAAGAGAAAACGAGGCGTAAGGGAATGGAATCATTGCAGAGAAAAGAAGGAGCATAAGGAAGAAGCTTTTATTTCCAAGGATAGAAAAGGGAAAAATATATAGTACCTGTCAAATTCCTTTATCCTTTCAGCATGACCTTCAGGAGTAAAATGTCAGAAAAGAGGAGGCAGAAAAAGAGGAGGGCTCAAAGGTTATGTCACAGGTGGTGAAAAGAACCTGGGACTGGCGATATGTGATACAACTAAACTGTAAAAATGGAGAAAACTCATGAAAGCAGGTGAAAAATCTGCAGAAGCTGATTGTAAGATTTTATTATAAGCATTCCAGTGTACAAAAGAAGCAGCAGAAGTAGTAAATATTGCTGCTGACAGACCCCGTGAAAGAATAGGGAAACGCGAGAGGAATCAAAAAGTGTATCAACAGAAGAAAAGCAAGCAGAAACAAGAGGGTATGAGAAGTCATGAACACTTATACACCAGATATAAGGAAGTTTAAGCAACAGAATATGAAGGATACTATACAAAGAAGAAACTATATGACAAAGAAAAGGTTTAGAATAGGAATTAGAGACAACAGCGACAACAGAAGAGCAGCTCTGCTAGTGAACACGAACATTTAAGTAGTATTGTCCCTGACTGAAGAGGCAAACACAAGCTAATACATACAGCTAAGTGACCAGATGCATCATCTGCATTAAATTACAGAGGATGAACACAGAAGAGTTCACAGAAAGGGAGCCAGAGTTAGAGGAAGGATGACAAGCAAAAGATTAGAACTTACATGCAAGTAGCCTGGTAAAAAGGATTAAAAAAACCCTACAAAATAATATTTTTTTTCTTACTCAGACTGCAAATGTTTTACAATGGTTACTGAAATAACTGAATGTAATAAGACATTTTGTCCCAATCAACATGTCACTACTATACATTAGGATAACTCAGCCAAATAATCTAAGAAGTGCAACATGCACTTTGTTTCCATTCATTATGACATTTTCTACAGTTAGATAAAAATCAAAACAGCACGTCCTTTATCAGAGCCAATAAAAAGAGAGTAGGCCAAGGATTCTTCCTTTATCCTATCGCTGCCAAGACAGAAAACATGTTTTTACAATGCCCTACGTAAAAAACCCCATGGAATAGACCTTTTATATTTGGCAAGAAGCATGGAAAAGTTTAGGCAAGGGGCCAGATGTTTTGTTAAAATGCATAATGGTATGGCTCAGCTTTGCTGAGGACCCACAAACAGTGCCCTGAGAAACTGGTCCCAATGCCCTCTCTTCTTACTTAATATCCAACATTAGATTTTATCCCAAAAGGTATAAAAACATATTTACATACACACCGCCCCCCAAATCTCTTAAAAAATACAAGAGTATATCCTATGCTGTAAAGACTACAATAATCTCCCAGGAAGACAAAGCTATATCCATAAGCAAAATAAATAATTCATACATTAAGTTGCTTTAGCACAATCTTTTATAAAACCAAGGCACACTGCTGATGGGTGCTGCAGTGAGAGAGCTCTCAGGCACTCCTTGCCCCACACTGTCCCCTTCAGCTCTCCTCTCTTTCTTGCCACTGTCACCACTTGCTTATCTCACCACGCACAAGCTATGTCCCCACCTAAGCAGCACGTAGCTGGGTTTCATGTATATACATGTCTACATGGCTTCCCTTTTGCCCCAGCTTTTTATGGCACAGTCACTATCCGAGTAGCTGAGCACGGATTTTGCCACACACACACACACACACACACACAAAAAAAAAAAAAAAAAATCAAGTCTCAGAACAGATTTACATGACTTAGAAAAGCCCCTCAGACTCTTACTCCACCGTGAGCATCCTTTTACCCCATTGCCTTTGGATTTTTAGGTATTTTAAATTAACAAAATAATGTGATATGACAAAGATTTGATGGAGCAATGGGACTCAACAATCATGAAAGAGACATTACAAATAGCAAATAAAGAGAGTGAATGACACTGAAGAAAATACAGTGATAAATGGAAATGTGAAGAGACACACTGATGAGTGCTATTTTAAAAAATATTTACAGTTTATAAAAACCTCATTCAGGAAAAGCCATGCAAGGAAGATTCCTTCCTTTACATTTCCTTTACTATTCATAGCATATGAATTGGACCGTATGCAACAACAGAGCAATTAGTTTAAATACTGCCAGTATTCTCATTGGTGATAATTGGTTGCTTCTTGCAAGAACATCTGTTCCATCTTTCTTAAGAAATGAAGTACAGACCCTGTTACCTAGACAACAGAATCCTTCTGAGCATCACACACTATAAAAGGGCAGTATCAACCTAAGTCACACTTCATATTCATTTTCCCCAACACTCCTTTATCAGCATTAATGCAACCGAATGCCATGACTTTTTAATATTAAGCCCGTATCTATCAGATCACCTAAACCCAGGCCCACTTTCACGTGCACTAAAAGTAACAGCTGTGGCCCTTTGGCCAAGCAGCAGTCACTTTGAGGCTTTGCATCCAGCCAGTTTCCACCACCGTGACTGCCAAGCTGTCAAGCTGAAAATGCTGCAGCTTATGAGTACTCTGCAAGCAAGTCCTATCAAATCTAGAAATCTCATCTCAGTCCCCCTGAATGTGGTGGAGAAACAGTCACCTTCACCACCATGCCCCTGGATTACTGGAGATACTCAAGTGCTACGGGGACTCTTCCCATATCAGCACCTGCTAGTGCCCTCCAGCCAAATTAAGGAGAGTAACAGCAGGTTAACCTTTGGAAGATGCCTTTTGCTGCCTTAGCAAACTCACCACAATTTTATAAATATTGATGAAATATTGACAAAAACAAAGTGCGCCAGATGACAAATTCCTCTGTGGGCTTTAGTTAGATGGATGGATTTATTTTTTTGCCTGGGTGCACGTATGGAGGACCAACAAACATGGAAGCTCAAGCAATGTGTGAAACCTAAAGATTAAGCACTCAGAAAGGAAAAGAGAGCTCACTGGGGCAAAACAAGCTGCAAAACAATCACCACCACTCAACTATCACCCTAAATTCATCTCACTTCATCCTCCTTCTGACCATATCCTAAACTAACTTTCCCTCCTCTTTCACCTTCTTGTTGGCTGGGACGAGTACTACTGTCTATCCTCAAATGCATACGCTGTAGCTGTCCCTGTTGTGGGGGAAACTTCTACAGGAAAACCCCTATAGTTGCTATGCATCTGGTTTTGCACAGGCAGTAGCAATAATGCCCTGGGTGTGTACTTAAAGCTTCAAGTTAGTCAGTCAGTACAAATCAACAGCACCAGAAAATGCCAAGCAAGAAAATGAGAAAAGGCTATTAAACCAAAATACAAGCAATCAGTCCACCACAGACCACACAAGAGAACTGAACACTTTAGGACTTTACTAATGCAAACATGATTGGTACTTTTATGGGAATGCTCTGATAAGTTATATTTCCACTAGTATGCAGAACAACACAGAAATAATTATATGAACATCCAACAAGCAAGTAAATGGCATTTTGAGCATTAACTAGAGTAACCCGAGTATTAAGTTTAACCACAGAAGAGAAGCATGGTTTTTCTGTTTGTTTTGCAGATTCTGCATTTTTAGAGGGGTCTTCAAGGCCACTTAATTTGGTAAGACAGAAATTGAATGGTTTAAAGGAAGTCTTCTATAGCAGCACCTTACACAGCAGTGTTTCACAGGAGAAAGGTAACATTTAAAATAATCCCAGTGGGATAAGAATACAGATCTGTTTTTCAGGCTGTTCTGTGTTTAAAAAAAAAAAAAAAAAAACAACAAAAAAACAAAAACATGAGTGCTGGAAGTATTGAAGAAAGAAAATAAGAGCTTGAAAATGGTCTGGATTTGAGATGCCCAGAAGAAGGAAAAACGAAATAACCCATCTGGCATCAGACTGAAAATCTGAACAATGGAGATAGCTGAAAATGATTAAAACTTAAAATCACAGTAGAATTCCTTATTTAGACTACAAGGCTTTAGGCAAGTTCAGTGAATTTCAGATGTGGACCAGTACAAAAGACAAATTTAGTAGTGGTAGAATATTTTTTAGGCCACAAGTATAATAAATACTTAGAGACAGAATGTAAAGCTTCAAGGATCACCCATCCTCAGAAAAATAAAACAGACTAGATAAAACCTAGAAGAACAAAGTCACTAATACATAACAAAAATAACGTCAAAAAAAGAAGGAACAATTATTACTCTGAAGTGCAAAGATACTGAAGCAGATGAGGACACTGAACAAACCTTGGAGTTTGGTCAGAAAGAGATCATTAATCACAGTAATAAGCTTTTTTAGAGCAGAAGCTTAGAGAAGTCAAACCAAAATGGATCCAAGACAGAGCTAGTGGACAGGAAACCACTGTATTGCTTGTAAATATTAAAGGCATCTGGAGACAAAGGGAGAAGAAAGCAAGGAAAATAGTACAAAAGGCAACTGAGGTAAAAAAAAAAAAAACGAGCAATAAGCAAGTGAAAATATGGAAAGACAATTGAGAGTTGAGAAACAAACTCTGCAGGGGCCATGGGACGGGTTAAGTTCATTAGCACAGAAAGAAAAGGCAGAGGCTTCTTCAAATGTCTTCAAGAACTGGCAACATACCTCATATTTTGTAACTGCCTATAATCAAAATTATCCTGCTGATAGCTTCTTTCAATATGCTGTTCACGTATTCAAAAAACTGATGACTTTTTCCAATAGTATGGCCTGTCAGGACTACCCTAACTTCAATATCCTCAGGTGACTGCACATGAAAACGCTCAAGGTCAAGTATACTGAACATACACATATACCCACAATTTAGTACATGCACTATATACAGGCAACAGGCAGGTTTAAGGCAGGATGCTGACACTGCTAATGAGATAGGAATAAAGAGCATCATGCTCTTTCTACAAGGCAGAAGCAAGCATTTTGCCAGATGGCGAAATGGAGCAGAGAACAAAGCCATGATGCTCACACCTTTCTTATCAAAATGCAAACTAAGACTCTACATAGTAACAACCTCACACTGTAAGCCTGTGGACAAGATGCATCACAGAATTAAAGACATCCAGGTTATCCATTTAGTGACTATTGTACTGTTAACTACATTTTGGAAACAGAAAAGCTTCCCCGTGTCTCAAAATCCCCATACAATAATGTATCAAGTCATCATAAAGACAAGAAAAATCTCAGTAAGATACAGTGGAAGCTGTATTTAAACAGAGCTATTTTTCAGCTTACCACAGAAATAGACAGAGGCTCACAAGAAAACAAACATCACATTGAAACTTTTATGATAATGAAATTCAACGAAGTGAATAAAGTATTAGTAGAAAGTTACATGACATTTTGCCTTCAATAACAAAGCTGACTACAACTCACATACAAAAACCTGCAGAGTAAAATACAACTGTAGACTAAAACCACTATCCCCTTAGCCACACACTGTGCTGAAACCAATGCCAAACGATGTATTGAAAAAAAAGCAACTTTTTTATTAACGTTTGATCCAGATCGAAAGATTTTTCCACTCATTCCATTTTCAATCCAGCCATCTCTGTTCGGTATTAATTTACCCAGTTTAGGCACTACTAATAACATTTTATTTCTGCCTCACAGACTCAATGGGCACAGAGAAGCCTCAGACAGCTTGTGGGTCAGGATCAGCAGAGAGACCAGTAAGGATGACATTGTGTTGAGAGCACATTACAGAACCACCTGATAAGGACGGTGAATTGGATGAAGTCTTCTCTACAACTCAGTCTCTGAACCACAAACCCTGGTTCTTACAAGACACCTTAACCTCCCTGACATCTGCTGGAAGGGCAACACAGCGGGGCACAAGCAACCCAGGTAATTCTTGGAGGATATCAGGAACAACTTCTTGATATACATACTGGATGGGCCAACAATGGTGGCACACAGCTGTTCTAAAAACAACTAAGTACTGGTTGGAGATGTGACAACCAAAGGCAGCTTTGGCTGTAGCAACCATCAACTAATACAGCTCAAGATCTTGAGCAGAGTGAAGAAGGCAAGTAGCACAGCACAGACCTAGAGTTTCAGAAGAACAGACTTCAGCTTACTGAAGAAACTGGTAGGTGGCCATGGGAAGCAGCTCTGAAGAACAAAGGAGCTCAGGAAAGCTGGCAGGGTCTACTCAGAACTACAAGTATCAGGAAACTAGCTTGGCTAAGCAGATTGTCAGAGCTCCAGTGCAAGAAGGGCTGTATAAAGAGGGGTGCAAATAGCGACAGGCTACATAGGAGGAGTTTAGAAACATTGCCCAGGCATGTAGGGGTGGTGTCAGGGAAGCCGAAGCTCACCTTGAATAGACACTTGCAAGGAATGTTGAGAGCAACAAGAAGAGCTTCTGCTACTACATTAGTTGTGAAAGGCTGAACAAGAAAATGTGAGCTTATTGCTGAATGAAGTGGGCAATTTAGTAACACTATCTGAAGATAGAAGTCCCAACTTAAAAAGAATCCATCATCTGAAAACGCATGCCATCACCTCTCAGTCTGAGGCATCAAAACCAGTCACGTGTAACGTCAAATTAGAGAAAGGCATGTTCTAGAGTTATGTAAAGTCAATATACCAGAAAGACACATTCTAGAGTTATGTGAAATCAATCCACCATTCAAACAATTTTACAACTCCACACAGAATAAACTGAAAACATGTATAAACTAATCTTACTGGACTACAGGGAAAGTAAATGGAGGAACATAAGGAAAACATGTCATGAGAAAGAGACAATGAGAAACAGAAGAGAAAGAAAGGTTTATGACAAATTCATAAAAACCCAAAATTTACAAAATATTCCAACTGAAGCTTTAAAACTTATATGTTCATGTGTGCACACACACACACGCACAATCTTGCAGGGAGCATTTAAGTTTGGAAAATAAGTATTTTAAAAATGTCTTTCCTGCATTATCTGCAACTCTGTCGTTCTTTATCTGAGTGATAAACTAGCTATTTGCTCTCAGTGCATTGCTGCCTACAGCTTAATCTGAAGAGGCTTGGCTTTGCCTTTTTGTTCATTTCTGTTCAAGGCACCGTCAGTTAAATTTGCATTTGCATGCTCTGAGAATATTCAGGTTCTGAAGCAAACAGCATATTCGAAGTGAAAACAACTGAGCCTGAACAGCACTGAACACCCATTTTCCCTAGTCAGCTGCACTGTGAATTTGGATTACATCCTAACTGATGCCAAGTACTAAATTCGTAGAGAAGCTTTGTGGGCTCACACTGTGTTAGAATGGGGTAAAAGCTTTCTTTTTCTTCTTTTTAACGTGCTTGCCATACATTTGTTGATATTGCTCTCCTGCTTTGAGCAGAGGCACAACTTCAAGAAAAGGAAAGTAACCTCTCTATGAAAAAAAGTGAAGTTTCAAATTTTGTATTTAGAAAGCAATGGTGTGCTAAAAGCAGCATTTCCCTTTTTCTTTCTCCTCTGCATGCTCTTTTTTGTTGCTAAATTTGTGAAGGAGGTGGCTGTAGTTAGATAATGGAGGTGACTAGCTGCTTCAGATGATGCTCTACTTTCATTACAATTACTTTATACTTCAAACCACAAAGCTTATTTTCATAAACATCACAGTGCATTTATGGGCTGGTAAGAAAAAAGTCAACTTAATTGATTAAAAAAAAATAATCTTTTTTTATTCCACAGATTTACTGCCTGTGTATTTTTTTATTTAATGAGTTGTTCTTTCAGATACAAGAAAATAAAAAAAGACAAAAAAATGTCCACAGAACCCTTTTGAAGAATAACCAAAGCAGGAATTTAAGTAGTCCCTTACACAAAAAGCATTTAAATTACACAGATTATACAAGATTAGACCATGTAATATAGAGAGCTCTTATTCTTCCTATGGCATGCAAAACATGAGTTGTCATGTAGCTGAACCAAAAACCTCCTTCCAGCTGATTCATACTTATAAAATCATGATGCACAGACACTTCTAGCCAACACATGCCTTAACTCTTTAATAAAAAGCCCTTCAAAAAAAATTTTTTTTAACTTACACTTATTTCACTACCTCCAGCTATTGAAAGAGGGAGTGGAGTTTCAAAGTTTCCACAATCAAATCTGAATCTTTTCTAATTAGGTAGAAGACAATTTATGGGGAGATTTTACATTGCCAAATATTCAACACATTTATATTATCTTAGCAAGGGAAAAGAAGTTCTGACATTCAAATGGAATCTCCTACAGCAAATGCACTCAGGGACACTTTTTTTTTTTTTTTTTAAAGCCTTGTTTTACCTAACCTCACCTTAAACAAAGCCAGGGACCAAGGTTAGAAACCTATTTTTCTACATAACAGCAAATACTGCAAGCTGCTGTGATAGTCAAGGTCAAAGAAAAGGTCAATATAGCCAAAGCAGAGGACTTGTACCTATTATGAAATTCTATGTAACTGTAAAGACAGCCAATGGCATTACAAATCTTCAAAAGTGTTTCATTAATGCTGAAAATTTATCATTATTCCTGTACAGCTGATCTTTTCTGCATTCCTAAGAGATGCAGAGACAGGTCAAACAGGTTATAAGGCCAGCCTGGTCCACAGTCTCAAATTAAGTAGCTTCACGCTTAGTTCATTTGACTAAGTGGTTTCCGACCAGGGAGGTGAGAGCACCTGACAGAAGAAAAAGCAAATAAGCTTTACTAGCTCTACCAGCAAGGCAAGATGTGTCCCCTTGAGTATCCCTGCACCATGCTGCCAGCAGCACTGCTGAGAAGCACAGGGCAAAGGCACAAAGTGCTTCAAGAGGGAGGCAGTAAGTCTAAGTCCAGCTGGACTTCCCTGGCTCAGCTTCAGCACCACACCACCACGTACTCCCAAAGCCAAGAGGAGAGAGATGCAGCCACAGAAGAGCTGCCTACGCACAAAGGAAGGCCATGGACGGCAGGGAGGCGGAGGAGAACATAAATTCAGTGAGACCGAGACACAGCCTTGCTCAAGAGAGCTGACAAACACAAAAAGGTTACAAAAACCCTATTGTTTAACCTGTAAGGCTTCTAAAACCTTGCCCACCCTCAGAAACTGAGGATGCCAAAATATTTCTACCCTCTAGCACTTTGTAACATACACTGCATCAATAGGCAAAAGGCCTGAGAATAATTTGCGCATGCTAAATTGTTCGAATGAGCTTTCAGTAACTCATTTAATATTACAGTCTGAATTATTTTAGCCTGTACCCATAAATGCAAGTATGAACACAAAGGCCAACTAACGCTCCCGCTAGTGTCCCACAGTGCGCTGGCAACATTTCAAGGTCTCCCAGAAGGAGCAGCCTCTAGCAGCTTCACTAACAACTAGCACACACAGTTACAGGATGTGGCAACTAAAATGGTTATGCGTCCCAGACCCAACATTCACGCAGGGCAAAACTGCAGCAATTCAGGGCACTCTGAAGGAAGGCTAGGAGAGAAATGCTGCTGGTTTGTGGCTCTCCTCCTCCCATTTAAATAATCTGTAACAGCCTAGTCTAATTATTTTTCCTCAACCAAAAAAAGGCTACTGAGCTGTAAAAAAAGCCCCTGATACAGAAAAATCCAATGCAGTTTAGAATTAAGATCATTATTTACAGAGAAGATGGCTAGAGTTGGTAATTTATCCTTGGAAGAGGGAAAGTTCTCAGTCCTGAGGGTGAGGAAAAAAGCTGGAAGGGACCACGAGTTGACAGAAGAACCTCCTAGGATCTAACTCGAGTCACTGGTTCATATGAAACCTTTAGTAGTAGTCATCTTTGTCTGCAGGCTGTGCTTTAGGGGGGGGAAAAAAAAAAAAAAATCTTATAAAAAGGCATTCTTAAACTACCCTCTTCTGGGTTAAGAAGAATTTCAGAGCATGACAGTATTCACTGCAGTTCAAGCAACTATTACAAACACTTCACTGGTTTCCAGGACATTTTGACTACGGTATTTAATATACTTGCATGGAACTGTCTCAGTAAGAGAACAGCCACAACACACTAAAAACACTGACTGTTTTTCAGAGGAAAACTGAACTTATTTTTCATTTGCCACTGAATTTTCTGAAAATACAGACAACTCATACCAGGGAACTGTTGTAAGTACTAGATTAAATGTGTGTTTTGGTGACGAATAGACCCCAAAAAAAGAATTTGGGAATAAAGCTCAGAGCCTTCAAAAATTTTCCAAGAACTTTGCCTAAGATACCTAATTTCAGGATACAAGAGGGACTTGCAGCTTTTATTGAAACTTGGCGAACCAATGTTTCTTCGTTGTATTTCGCTGCCAAGTAGTATATAATACTATTTTATTAGTACAGAAATGTTTATCTCCTTACTAGAAATACATCTGAAAGGCATGGCTCTATTTCTACCAAATGGACAGAAACACTAGAAGATTGTTTTACAGAATCACAGAATCTTTCAGGTTGGAAGGGACCTCCTGAGTTCTAGCCCAGCCTCCCTGCTCAAGCACAGTCAGGTAGAGCAAGCTGCCCACAACTGTGTCCAGTCGAGCTCTGAGCACCTCCACAGATTAGAGACTTCACAACCTCTTCAGGTAACCTGTTCCAGTGCTCGCTTACCCTCACAGTAGAGAAGTGCCTTTCCGTATTCAGATGATATCTCATATATTTCAAAGTGTGTCCATTGCCTCTTGTCCTGTCACTGGGCATCACCGAGAACAGCCTGGTTCCCACTTCTTCGTTCCCTCCCATCAGGTATTTACATACACTGGCAAGATCCCCCAAGCCTTCTCTTCTCCAGGCTAAACAGGCCCAGCTCTCTCAGCCTCTCCTCGTACGGCAGATGCTTTAGTCCCTTCATGACCTTTATGGCTCTGCACTGGGCTCACTCCAGTTGCTACATGTCTCACTTGTACTGGTGAGCCCAGGACTGGACCCAGCAATCCAGGCCTCACTAGTACCAGACTAGACAGGAAGGATCACCTCCCTTGACTTGCTGGCAATGCTCTGCCTGATGCAGCCCAGGATGCTGTTGACTGTCTTTGCCCCAAGGGTGCATTTGCTGGCTCACAGTCAGCTTGCTGTGGTGCCTGGCGTTACTCCATCCCAGATGCAGGACTTTGCATTTCCCTTTGTTGAACTTCATGAGATTCCTCTTGGCCCATTTCTGTATCCTGTTGAGGTCCCTCTGAACGGCAGCACAACCATCTCGTGTATCAGCCATGTCTCACAGTTTTGTATCGACTGCAAACTTGCGAAGGATGGACTCTGTCCCAGCAGCCAGTTCATTAGCAGAGATACTGAACAGTATCCGCCCTACTATCACCCTCTGGGGTACACCACTAGTGACTTGTCTCCAACTGGACTTCGCGCCACCGATCATAATCTTCTGGGCCCAGCTGTTCAGCCAGTTTTTGATCCACTTCACTTCCCACTTATCTAACCTGTACTTTGTTAGCTTGTCTGTGAGAATGTTGTAGGAAACAGTGTCAAAAGCCTTCCTAAAGTCAAGATAAACAGCATCTACAGCATTCACCTCATTCACCAAGCCAGTCATCTCATCGTAGAAGACTACCAGGTTAGTTAAGGAAGAGCTCCCCTTCGTAAATCCATGCTGACTACTCCCAATCACCTTCTTATCCTTCATATGTTTGGAAATGGTTTCCAGGAGGATTTTCTTCATCACCCTCCCAGCAACTGAAGTGCGGCTGACCAACCTGTAGTTCCTCTGATCCTTCTTCTTGGAAACAGGAGTGACATTTGCTCTCTTCCATTCCTCAGGAACCTCTTCCAATCACCATGATCTTTTGAAGATAATTGAGAGTGGTCTTATAATGACATCCAAGCAGCTCCCTCAGCACTTGTGAGTGCAACCCATCAGGCGCCACAGACTTATGCACATCCAGTCTGAGTGCTCCCTAACCCGGTCTTCCTCCACCAAAGGTAAGTCTTCCTTGCTCGACCTTCCCTCTAGTCTCAGGAGCACGAGATTCCTGAAGGTTGGTCTTAGCAGTAAAGCCAGAGGCAAAAAAGTTATTCGGTAGCTCAGCCTTTTCCGTATTATTTGTTCCCATTCAGCAGAAGGCTCATGTTTTCCTTAAGTCTTCCTTTTGCTGTTTATGTATTTTTAGAATCCTTTCTTGTTGCCCTTCAGGTCCCTTGCCAGACTCAACTCCAGGTCAGCCTTGGCTTTCCAAACCCCGATTCTTCCAACATCAAACAGCAACTCTATACTCCTCTTGTGTTACTGACCCCTGCTTCCAACTCTATGTATGATTCCTTTTTACGTCTGAGTTCAATAAGGAGCTGCTTGTTCATCCATGCAGGCCTCCTGCTGCCCTTGCTTGCTTTCCTACTGTAGGAATGCAACTTTCTTGGGCTTGGACAAGGTGATCCTTGAATATCAATGAGCTCTCCTGGATCCCTCTTCTCTCCAGGGCTATATCTCACAGGATTCTTCCAACAGATAAACATCGGAAGGGGTTGAAGTCTGCTCTCCTGAAGTCCAGGGGTGTGATCCTGCTTTTTTACATGCTCCCTCCATTTAGAATCCTAAACTCCACCATCTCAGCTAAATAAACCTGTAACAATAATCATATTGTAGTTCCCCAAGTTGTTCAAGACTGCAATTTTTCTGAGGATTTCCAGATTAACCTCTACTACCATTCAGCCTTTGGTTTCTGCAATTCCTCATGTGAAAAGCAACAGATAACCACAAATTTTGGAAGTGACTTAGCCACTAAAATAAGTTCCAATGGAGATAGCTGCAGTTTGTGGCCCACCAGCATAAGCCTAAAATCCACTGTCCAAATCGGTCACCAAATTAACTTCTCTCTCTGAATAAAAAAAATGGAAGTCAAGCAAAGACATTTTACTGCTTTCTCCTGTTCTCCTTTTATTAATACAATGAGATTGTACTTTTCTTACACCATTAGCAAACCTTATATATCACAATCACACTGAAGCTCTTCCACAATCGGGGACAGGCCACATATCCATATATTTTGAAAGTAGCCAGTGAATGGCACTGATTAAGAAAAGGCCTGTATTTTTGTTTTCTCCGAATTAGTTTTTCCCAAAATCCACAGTTAGAAGTTTATAGTCTCTTCACTGTGCAAAGCAAAGTACTTGAAGTAACCAGCATAATCCTCTCACAGGAAGGAAAGCCTTTGGGACAAGAAATCTCAGATAAAGCTGTATTATCCTGGTGCTTTTTTGACAAATACAAAATTCCATTACCATTAGCTGTTTGCAGACTTTTAAAGTTATTGCTATTGGTTCTTAACAGATGATGGCCAAGATACTCTACAGGAAAAAACAGCCCTAACAAATAATACCTCTCTGGTCTGTTTCTTTTGTCTCCACTTATCATTCTAAGCAGCCTACTTAGATGAGGCAAGGAGCAAAAAGTAAAACACAGAGGCAGCAGAACTGAATAAAGTCTTCCTTTCCCCAAAAAAGTATTTAAGTTACCTTTTCATCATAATGAAGAAAAACTTTTCACAAAACATGCATTGAATTATTTATAAATCCAGTTTATTATCCTTGTCTATGTCCACACTTGATTATATTCAACTCTTTAGTCTCCTTCTTCCCAATCAAAAGATACAGGAAAGTTCCTCCTGCATCAAGAAATCCAGCTCCTCGCCCTAATATCCAGCAGCATAATCACACACTCTTTTGTTGCGCAGGCTTCTAATGTATCTTTAAACTACCCTGCAACGAATATGCTCTGATCTCCCACCTCTGACGGGAAAGGAATAGAGTTTTCTTAAGGTCTTAATGCCTAAAAATTTATTTTATTTCTCTTCCATCTTCTACCATGCAAACTATAGTAACAAATTCCTAGAGCCACTTTGTCTATAAATAGCTCTAGGAATTCAGGACATTTTTTTTGCCCACATTACAAAAATAATCAGAAAACCCACCCTGATGTTCAAGCAATAAGGAAAACATTTCATACATCACTGGTTCCAAAATAAGCTAATACAAGTCTTGAGCTGAAACAAGTGCCACATTCGTTAACTAAATAATCATGTAAAAGCGAAAACTCTATCATAACTCTCATTCATATTTTACAGCTCTACTCTTCAAAAATGCTATGGCTTGCCTTAAGCAACAATCTGCCTCATAACAAGAACACAGAAGTAGCTGGCATTTCTGTTCGCTTCAGAATAGACTCAAGTTACAGGGAAGAAATTAGCTTCCCCCCCCACAATTCTTTAACATGTAAGAATCCCCTCTAGTACTTTCATATTCATTACAACAGAATTGGCTGAAATATGGATTCCTTCTGCAGGTATCACCGTACAGCTGAAAGAAAGTAATCATTGCTTGCCCCAGGAAGCACTGCCTAAGTGATGTTTTCACTGACATAAGCCTTCTTCTACTAAAAGCTCATACTAATAGCGGTAAAAAAGGCTTTGTTTTTCAAAGTCCTAAGCAAATACAGACCAACTTTATCTGTAAGGTTAGAAAAGAAGAGCCATCTGCCTTTTCTCTTAGGGAAAGTTAGCCAGTAGATCTTATTCTGAGTGTCTAGGCAATACCACACACAAAATGGTCTTGGAATGCAAAACTGAATGCCTTTTAGTTCAGCAATACGTTTCTTGAGCACATTGTCAAGTGTCTTCAGGTTATAAAATTATTAAAATATTCTGAACACATACAGAACCACACACACTGGCACTTCTTTCATTTTCCCAGCTTCCAGAGAATATGGGCAGGGTTGGGGGTTTGTTTTTTGGGGTTTTCTGTTTGTTTGTTTGTTTGGGGCAGGGAGGGGAGAACAGGCAGGGTTGTACAGTGGTTTAAATGTCAAAAAAACTACTCATGGTATTTTAATGTGGCCTCTTTCCAGGCTGATTATATAATCAGTAAACATTACCCTCTCTGTTACCTATTTAAGCCTTTAAATATAAAATTAACAATTAATGCATTAATTACAAGTCTGCTTCTCTTTATGGAAAATGCACTCGATTCTGCTTGTTTCTGTATGACAAAAAGTTCGTATTTGTTTTTCAACTATTTCACTTTTACCTTTTTCACATTTCTAATATCTGACCAACCTGAAATTTCACTGAGGCAAACAGTAATTTGATACATTATTGCAGGTTACAGAGTTTTACAATGAAGTCTGAAGAAGAGTAAAATATCATTCGAGGAAGAATTACAGGAAGAACCATTGAGAGGATTCAAGCAACTTACACAGTAGTTGTGAAATTTCCCAGGCTGTACTGAGCTTTGCACAAAGCTTCATCAATAAAAAGGCGCAAGACTGAAATGGTGATGTATCACCAGAGGAAAAAAAATAATTTGACACTCTCTACATCCTCACGACACTGTGTCCAGATATGACAGAACCAGCTCCATACCACAGTGCTATGATGACAACAGGAAAGTTTCCTTTGGACTATTCCACACATCATCTCCGTAGTAGTAAAATTTAAACCAGACAAAGGACAAGAGTCAAAGAAACAAACCCCTCAATACTGTCAAAACTGACTTTATAATAACAAGAATATAATGTAGTACTGATGTTAAAGGAGGATTTCTTATTTCCTCCAAAGGCAGAACTATTAGCAAAAAAGTCACTGGGTAGATTCTGTGTAAAGTGACTGACAGCAATGCAGCCACCTCTCAAATCCATGAGTGACCTTGACCTTACAGTGACAATCACATTAAAAGGATAGTAGTTTTATCTGCTAAGCCTCTTTGTAGAGAATTAACCGTGGGCACTAGACTAAACACAACACAGTGGTTTGTTCAGTTCATGAACATCCTGAGTTTCTAACACCTCACATTGCATACCTAAATGCTGTATTTCATTGCAACACTATTAGATTATAAAAAGCTTTAGGCACAATCCTAACATACATTTCCACAGCCCCCAGCATAGTGACAGCATTAAAACAAGGTAAATATTTAATCAAGCAAATGCACTTTTACAATGCAGGAAATTTTTGCATTACAAAATTTTAATCACTATCCTGCACTTTGACAGTAATGCACATTTTCAGTCATAAAATAAACTTTCAAAGATCAAATTCTACCTTCATATACAAACACCTAATATTTAGCAACTTTGAAGGAATGATGGGCACTACTGTGCTCAAAAGTGTGCAATTTCTGAACCCATTTTTTCTCCTAAGACACATGTAATAAGAATACAATTAAAGATGTTTTTTATTTTGCTAAGAAATTTCTCTGTACTTAGCAAAACAAGTAAGGAATGCAGAGAACAAACTGTTCTCAAGTACTAAAGAAGAGTGAACTACCATTAGTTTGAAATAAAATACATTATTAGCAAGCAGACTTGTAATGGCAGTTGTAATCTTTCAGAACCTTTTTCCTTCATTTTAAAAACATCCCTTTTTAAAAATAAATCTTCATGATAAGGTTCACATGTATTTCTCAACACATAAAACAGATCATTTTAAGAAAAGCTCATGTTTGAATAACTTCCACGCTTTCATACTTGAAAGAAAACATTTAGATAATCTTTATGCTACTTAATTCAGAGAAAACAAAATATCTGTTGAATAATAATGTCAGTAAAAATACTTTCATTTATGTACACTTACTGCAATCTCTCTACAGGCCGACATGGATATCCCTGTACCTTCAATTTGCTTCAGTGCATACTCCTTTTCATCTTTTCTGTACACACAAAAAAAAAAAGAGGAATATTTTTAGCTCTGACTTATATTACACCAATCAATACAAGTATAAAGATTTATTTTAACTTGGTCTGGATCAAGAAGTTGAAAAGCCAATCTGGTTTTATGCATAAATTACACTTAGATATTAAAGGCAAGTTTCCTTAAACAAAAACTCCCACATAAAGAAACTTTGTTAACCTATATCCATTTCTCTCTGAAACCATACAGATAACTACAAATAAGTCTACAGAGGACACATTTCCTGAAACTCCAGGATACTGTCTACTACCATGAAAAAGCAGCACAGTCATACCCCATGCCTGGAAAGCTCTCCTAGAAAGGTTTTTAGTACTTGATTTTACAAACTACTGTCAATCCACTTTTATTTCTGAAATACTATTATTTTAAATAAATTATACTTATGATACAAGTGCTGGCTACTGACAGACCCCTACACGGCATATAAAACTGCGTGCAAAGCCAGAGAATGTGAAAACATTCAGCCTGAACACATTCTTTTAAATAATTACAGTTTGAAGTGATTTAGAGGGAAGACAACAGAACAAGAAAAGGTAGTATCTTGGAGCCCTCGTTATACAACATAAGCAGCTTACTGCCTACAATAAGGTTTTGCAGGATTCAGCTATCATCGATAAATGTTGATAAGCACCAATACCCATAGTGCTGATGCACTACTGCAGGCTCACCAGTTACAATTCAACAACCCACAAGGCCCCATCCAAATTCCCTATGGCATTTCTGGCAGACTTCAGTTTCCCCTTCTTCTGGTCCCAAACCATTTCGTTTTGCTACACTGAAAAATTCACTTGGATTCATTTCAGTCTCTCTGGCTTTTAACTCCATGCCTGTGTCCTGCTCAGCTCCAGCCTCTTTCCCACCCTTTTCTAGACACCCCATCTCTGAAATCCATGGAATGAGAAGTGGCTGAGCAGAGGAATGCAGGGAGAGGACAAGATCAACCAGAAATTGTAACTGCCTACATGTATTAGTAACTACAGATGATCATTATTCTCAGTAATTTTCAGTAGCAGCTGAACCCACAACGCGTATCTGTAGTTAACATTGTGCTTGGGTTCCAATTTGCACTATGTTTTTTGAAGCAAAGATTTGATAAGAAAAATTCCAGATGTATTCTGACTACACATTAAAACTCAGTGTGCTGCAAGTTTTGCAAAAAGTAAATCCACCTTTGAAGTAGGAGTCACTCAGCAGCTGTTCCAACTGGGAAACCTGAGTTCTGGTGCTACGTGCTACACCTTAATTCAGAAATAGTTGTTACTCCTCTCTCAAACAAGCACTTACATGAAATATTTGGAAATCTTTGAAAAGATATTCCCTCCAAATTAAAAAAATCAGAGAAATTCACTTGCAATAGATTTAAAACCTGATTTCAAGCAGGGTGTTTCAGTGTATTTGGGATTTGGTGTAGCATTGATCTCTAAGGAAGAAAGACCAAGCATATTAGGCTACAGGCTTGAAAGGCCTCTTTCCCCAGATAGGTTTGGACTAACAGAACATACCTCTACAGCTGAAACTAAAGGAATGGGTTACTTTGAGGTGACCTACATTATTTTAGAACTGCCAAAGAGAGAAATACATTCTCATTCTGCACAGATTTTCCATGGAGAAATGGGAAGGACTGGAACTTACAACATGCCTTGCTATTACCCCCAAAATATCCATTCAGATACTCAGATGCAAATCTTAACAACCAACACACATGACAAACAAACATAACAAGACTAGACCCCCCTCTTCCAAAACAAACTTTATTCCTCTATGCTAATTAAAATGAAATAGCCTCATATCACAGTATTTTAAACATGTAACTTCTGACTCTGTACTTGGCGGGGGGGGAACATCCAAAACTTTTCAAGGACAAAAGAAAGCCCAAGAAGTTGCCATTACTAAAATTAGGCCAGATACTGCATTAACAGCTCGTAAGAGCTGTTTACCAAGTACACTTCCAGGAATAATTTCAGAAGTGGACATGTCTGCTTCCTAAGCAGAAGGATTCACCAGGATTTACTGACACAATAATTCAGATTCCTTCTTTGCCCCCCACTAAGCAGCCCTTTATTTTCATGAATTAGTCCTTTACAAGAACTTGTCTCAAAATGCAAATGCAGAACCAAGAAATGTGTAACTTTGCAGGTTATAAGCCCCTACCTTATCTCAGTAATTGCTTTTGATTTCATTAATTCATCCAAATTTTAGAGAGTAAATAGTAAATGCCCACCCCCTCTCATACACAGTTCTGCTATCTAAGCAGAAGATTTATGTAAAACTGCAAAGTATTAATTCTATAACTCAGGTCGCTTACTGAGACTGTGAAGACAAAATTATACTGTCTGCAGAACCAAAACCAACTCTGGACATTTAAAATCGGTCATGGATTTTAAACCATGGTCACGTTTAAACTACGCAGTACAGAACAATCCCATGTACACACACCAGCTTGAATCCCAAAACAATATAGTCACTACAGCACTGCAGTATACCCTTCTTTTGGCACATCTACTTAACTGGGCACACCACCCCACTGGTACGGCTACCCTTGAACTAGTTCTACAGATGCAAGCATTGTATTCAGTTACTTAGACCTTCACAGACTGAAGGTCACTGCAGAGAGCGGGCATGCCGTTTGGCACACACTGCCTTCAATGGCATTGCTTAACACCACTGCCACTGCCAGTCTGTCATCACTTAAAAACCTACGTAGAGTGGCTGACTGTTAAGATACAAATGAGAAATTATGAAAGATGTTTAAAAAAAAAAAAATAAACAACCCAACAACTTAAGGTATTCTAGCATGTGGGAAAAGGCGGCAATCTTACTGAGCTGCAAACGCAGTACTTCTAGGATGCTGGGTTTTGTGAACATTGAGCAAAAAAAGGGGATAATTAAATATTTCCCTAAAATAAATGGGTATCAAGGATAAAGAACTCCAAAGATACCATATCCTAGATCTCACAAATTTTTATTTTTTTTTTACCAACAGCTTCAGAATCATAAACATAGCCTCCTTTAAATACATCAATACATTTACTTGGTCTGGCAGCAATGCAAGTCTATATGAATAACTTTCCAAAGTTAACTGTTCTTATTATGCAAGCAAAATAGCTGTTTAAAGCACTTCCGAAAAGTGCTTTAACTAATAATATTACCCATTTAATGGCGATCTCGAGATAATTTGAGAAAGAAAGAAATATATTTAAAACTTCAATACCGAGTCAGCCAGTGCAATCTGATGAAAAACATAATTCTGGTTACTCAATAAAATGGTATTAAATGGCCAAAGAAAAAAAAACAGGTACTTTATTAGCTACTTCCCCACTTGTAAGAATTCAATAAATAATGTCAAATGGTGTGTGTGATAGGTAAGTATACTGTTCAACTCCCTAAAGACCTATGCTCTTAAGAAACACTTGAGGCAGGGGGAAGTATTTCTCCTTCATGTTGAATATACAGAAAAACTCTAGTGAACTCTGAACACATTTCAAGAACTTGTACAGAATTATACAGCAGGGAAGTTTCCATACATCCTTTTCCGACAGATCCTATACCAGTACATTTTTTCACTAGAGAGTAGAGCAAGCATGATGAAGTTTAAAAACCAAACTCGAACAAAAAACTACACAGCTCTGGTATGAGACAAAAGCCACCCATGCTAGGGATAGCCAAGCAGAAGCAAGGTCCATCATCATTTGCATCTGGTCCACAGAAATATTGGCTTGGGAGCAGGCCAACTAACTTGAAGGTCCTGTGGGGGTGGGGGTGGGGGGGTGTCTGAAGGCAGGGAGCAAGTGGCATAGACCAAGGTTTAATCGAGCAGGTTCTATTAAACAGCCACCCCAGGCTAATAGTGGCAATGTGCTCACTGAATCTGAGCGAAAAACGTAGCAAAACAGTATTGAAAGGGAACTCTGTTCCTTAGAGGCTGTGACATAACAGTTTTTATTAAAGCTTTTCAAAATTCATGCAGAAGAATTTGCCTGATAAAACAAGTACCACGTCACACCACCACCAGGCTTCTCCATGTTTCAAGTTCCCTTATCCAAAACTAGGGGTAAAGATTAAAATCAACATTGCTTCTAGTTCCAGAAGCATTACAATTCGTGCTATTTTAAGAGGGATTAACTTTTTACAAAAGTGAAACTGCTGATATGAGATATCCCCATCCGGAAAACTTCCTGACTGTATTTCAGATTGCCATAGGCAACATCCAAATGCAAGGGTCCTCACACCTACCAGCAATAATTGAGAACATCCCTCTGTTATTAAAATCTATACCAGTGTAAGGCTGTTACTTGGTCTTTCAGATTAAGCTTTTCTCCCTCACCAATAAATATTCCATTCTGAAATCCTTATGGTTAATGTTAACATTTTAATTTGTACAGGGCAAAGCAAAATTCTGTCCTCCTGCCCACAAAAATTTTACTCAGCTGGCTTATGTCCAACTGCAGCATTCAATGCAGAAAATGAAAATAGATTACTACTTCTAGGTAACACTTTCAGTTTCCATTTTCCAAATGCTTTGAAAAGAACAAAGTACCAAATTCACTTTAGAAGTGTGCAGTTCAGAAGACTTAGAATAATTAAAACATTTCAAAGGAGTTAAACTGTCTTAACTATTGCAATTGTACTTCAGAGTGCTCTCATCATATGAGAAACTACTTACAAACAAGCCAATGGAAAACTAGAAACAACTTGCCCAAGACCATAAGAAAAATAGGATTATAAAACAGTGCATGGTTCAAACTATTGTTTTATCCCTATTATTCAAATTTTTAAACTTTTAATGATGGTCCCTCTTGAATTCACAGATAATTTAACATACATCCCAACTTCAAAATTAATTATCCACATCAAGGAACTGGCTTGAAAGACTGCAATCGCACTGAAGCTACAACTGTGACTATCACATCAGTTAATACCAGATATTAACATTACAGTATATACTAATAATAACTTTAAGTGCACAATATCATAAATAAAAAAAAAATAATAATTAAAGTGCACATTTTCTTAAACGAATGAAGTGCATCATAAAAACATTCCAAGACCTAGCTAGAAAAACCTAATAGAAAACAACAATCCACCCTTGTAAGCAACACTAATGGAGTTTAAACATTTGTGACTTTGTAGGACAAAGCCTGGGAACACTAGAGATTTCAGTGTCCTTCAAACACCGTACTGCCCAGAACACAACATTCATACAGATATCTGGTTACATTCTAATCCCTTTGTTTAACTGCTGCTATACAGCATGAAGTTAATCACTCAGCAGGAGATCACCAACAAGAGTTACAAAATTTCCCCGTCCCCCCAAGATAGGGCAAAACCATGACACTTTAGTGCACTTGGAAGTTAACTGAAAAAACCCTCCATGGTATCTGGAACCTGGCAGCAAAGCCACTAAATTGACCACATTCAGCACTGGTTACCTTATGCAAGCTGCTCACAGGTGTAACTCTACACATAGCACATGGCCATAGCCCTTTACAAAGGTTATACTACCAGTAAAAGCGTCTATGATTGACTGGAAAAAGGGACCTAATCCTTCCCAAAAAGTGGTAGTTCTCATGCTTTAGTGTTTCTTATGCATATAGAAATAGCCACTAAGCCAAAAGAATTAGAAGATTAAAAAAATCCACACATGGTGTCACTAAGGTGCATGTTCTTCAGCAGACTAGGAAAGTAATTTTCTTTTATCATTATCCTCAAACCATACCAAGCCTTATCCAGTCAGCAGCTCAGCCAGCTCCTTTTCATCCACTCAACAACCAGCCACAAATGACAGAAGCTGGGAATCTGCAGGTTGATCTTAATTTATTTCTAGAGAACAGTATACATGTTGAATTTCAATGCATGTATGTTCATTTTCAGAGCTACATAAGAAACACAAAGTGTGAAACAGTAAGGAGAGTAAGCAGAAATTTAAAAGAAATCTATGACCACATCAGTCCTTTAAAAGGTTTGCCTTTCTTCAACTTCTCAGCAGGTACAGGTTGTTCCTACAGCCCAGCCCCATACAAGTTCAATAAAACAAGGATACCCCAGTTACATTTGGCTGGTTTTGGCCATGAAAAGAACAGATGAAACCAGCAGACTTTTACCTCATTCTGCTACGCTGAGAAGTTTACTATTTCAGTAATGCCTGTGCACTGTGTAGCTGGCCTGTCTGCTGACGCATCCCTCAGAGGTTTGGTAGGAACCTTCTCGGTGTTGCAAACAGAAGAGCACAAGTGTGTAGGGCACAGGAAAGGACTTCTCATACAGAAAGAGCAGACATGTATGTCACCTCATCTACTCAAACCTGGACCTGAACTTTCCTCTCAGTGGCAGGGTGGGAAACCAACCTCCCCAGCAGGCAATGACTATACGATCTTTAAGAGCTGAGCTTCCATCTTGTCTGGAACAACAGCTAAAAAGTAAACTTGGAGAGTGGGAGCAAGGCAACAAACATACAGCAAACAGGACAGTCTTTACTACGTAATCTAAAAAGAGCTAGAGTGAAAAAGAGAATCTCCAAGGCTGATCCAGGTACGCACAAGGAAAATACTTTTTGGAATGGAAACAATATGCTACATTTCGTACTGCATTTCTGAATCTTTTGTCTCACAAAGTCCTTATAATCTCAATTTTCAAAAAGGATCGTGAATGCTACACAGCTCATTGATGTCACTGCCTGATAATACCCACTAAACTCTGCTAGGTCTCCCTCCAAACATCCCAGACAATGCCAGCTACCTCAGCATAAACATACGATAACACCAGAAGGCAGCACTTGTCTTTATCTTCTGCTACCTCCAAGACTTGAAGTCCATACATGAAGCATATTCTAAAATTAAGTCTACTATAAATGTTTATAAATTGGCAGAGATTCAAATATAGAGCAACTGATTACAACAATTAGCCTTTTTTTTTAAAAGTATCTGACTTTCATTACATACATTACGAGAAACATGCAGCAGAACAGTTACACCGAGTTTAGCCTGCTGGAAAATCTGGCATGTTCCAGCCATATAAAAGAGATCATATTAAAAACACCACTAGCATCAGATTATGATTAGACACTCAGTGTTATCACAGTACCCTATTAGAAATTGAACTATACCCAGATTTTGTTCTATGATGTATAGAATATCCCCAGACACACCTCTAAAAACAGCTGTTGATATGGCTACCCTTCTGTTTGTTTATTCCTCTGTAAAACAGTCTATGAACTCAGGAGGAAATGTGCACGTTAAAGAGCAAGCCAAGTTCTTAAAGTGATGCTAAGCTACTTGCCATTAAACACAACACCCTCATATTGTGTGATTCCAGAGTCTCACAAAAGATGCTAAATACCTATTAAAAAAACCCCAATCTTCACCTACCATAGGTGATGTGTTCTTTATGTATGCGATGACAGCTGATTAAAAAGACAAAACAGTGAATCTTAGCAGTGGTAAGATTTTCTGTTATAAAAAAAATCCTTTTACCCAGCTATAATTTCACTAGACTGGGAGTGGGGAGTAGAGGTGTCTTATTATCAACATGAGAGACGGGAACTATTCCAGCACCATTACACATAACCTAACTATATCCTCTTCTTTTTTTTCCAGTAGTTTCTAACTCAGAAAATTAAAAGCAAATCTTTTTAAGCATAGATACCTTCTAACTGTTAACAACAGTCTCAGATTACTTCACAGTCACAACCACAGATAGATTTTAAGATCTCTGTAATAACAAGACCATTGGAAATCTTGCTAACCTTAATCTTATTAAAATTTAGCCTTTTACACTATAACAATAAAACTTTGTATTTGTAAGGCAAGAGAGCACAACTTCAGTCACTGCCACCCTCACTCCAAATCTACTGATGAAGATTCACAGAGACCTCAACCAGCTACAGGGTAGTTGCCATTGCTAAAATTAAACAGGCTCCAAAATATCTTGAGTGACTGAGAACTGTGAATTTCATACAACTAAGTTTATTTTATAACAGATTGGCATAAGCAGACTTGACAGCCTGTTTATAAAGGTAAAAACTGAAGTGTTCACATTAAACCTTGAAAGCTGTAAAATTATTCTGCTGCTCCAGGTAATTTCTTCCAGCATTTGCTATATTAAAGCAGGGGATACAGCTGTACCTGATCCAGTTTCTTTATAGACAGGCTTGATTACAGATAATGAGAAGATTTAGGAAATACCTCACTTCCAGAAAGAATACCGCATGAAAGGAGTTGTTACCTTAAAATAAGGAACAGCAGCAGCAAGGAGCAAAATACCTCTGAAATATAGAGGAAACAGGCTTATTTAGCAGTGAATTATGTACCAAGGCCACAGACACAGTGTCCTTTAGACTATGCCAAAAAAGAATCTGCCATTTGTTTCATAAAATCACTTATAAGAAGAATGTTTGCAACTCACTGTAAATATCAAGAACATTAGCTGTCTGTTTTCAGTATTTTGTAAGTATAGCTCCTAAAGCCATAGTGTAGAAAGATACCATAGCTACACAGTCCAACTTAATACACATCACGTCTCTTTCTTTATAGTGCTAAACCTGGCTAAATACTGCAACTTTGATAGTTGGGAAATTACTACTAAAACACCAAATATTAGGAAGCATGTATTTCTTTTGAGTCTTTTTGGTGAGAAACCGTTTGAAACACCGAATGCGTACTTTTTCTAAATCATTATAATGCATTAGGTTTACCTATAGCAGAAGAAAAAAATATTGACTCAATGTAAGACCTATCAGAAGGACAATGGCCTAAAAACCAGTTACTCAGCTTTCCTTTTCTAGCTCATGACACAATCAAATGCATCCTCTAAAGTATATAGAAAGCCCAGATTTATCAGAGACCTGTTGCACAATTTCTGTTCTTGTTTTCCTTCAGACTTCCCAATTCAAATGATCTAGTGTGAAATGTTCACTTTTCATAGCCAGACCTACAAGAAAGCTTACTAACACAATGTGTATGTACTTCTTAGTTAGTGAACTAGCTTTTAGGTACAAAAGCTGCCACCCAAATCATGAGTAAGAAGCAAGACCCAACATTCTGCATGGGCAGAGTGAGACAGAGCACATTTACTACAGCTTGAAAGTTGCCGAGTTGAAAAAACACCCTCACGAGAAGGTATAAGGACCAGAATGAAATTCTACAAAGTCACCACAAGCTCTAACTTAATTCAGTCTGAAATAGAAAAAAAAAAAAAAAAAAAAAAAAATCAACACTGGTAATGGAGCATCTCCATTTTTTTTCCCTCACTTCAATGTTCGACAATTAGGATTTGACAAAAAGTTACAGATGTCTTTATTCCAGCCACTAAGAGAGTCTTGCTACTTCCCAACAACAAACAAGGTCTTTAGTCAGCATTCATCACATCTGCTCCTGGGGAACGTGAGCCATGTTCCGCTTCCTTTGAATTTTAAAACGGCATGTCCCATAGTCAGAATATGCTTCTCTCGTGCTCTTACTGTAGCTTAAGAGCATTGCTTGCATAAAGTTTCACGCTGACATTTTTTTCCCCACCATTGAAATCATGCTAAAGGTAGAATAAATGGCATTTGACTTGTAACGGTCTTTTGGTTGTTCTGAACTGAAGGTCAAATTAAATCTGGTAATTTGTCTACCTCTGTTTCTCATTTGGAGCATGACAAAATTGGGCAAAGGAACAACTTGGTTATCCTGCACAATGATTTTAATCAAAAGGTATGAACATAAAGCTAACTTTGAAGTCTACAATGCCCTTGAGAACATGGCAACAACTCATACAGGAACTCCGTTTCAGGAATAGACATATTTAAAGACACAGGCTGAAACCCACTGTCAGCTGCACTAACGATAATGAACCAAAGCAACGAACATGGCATTTTTGAATGAACAAGGTGTTAAATCTTAGCGTGAATCTGTGATAATCCATGGAAGTATTAATACGAGTGAGAATTTTCTCTGAACACCTTTGAATTTCCAGAATTCATGAGCCATAAGATAAGAAGCGTGTCTCTCAAAACAATCTACTTAGGAATCAAACAGTTAATCTCAGGCTGCTAGAATTTCACGCATGAGTGGCCTTTGTATCATCAGATCTCTTCAGGCTCTAGGACCCCACAACACACTAAAGAGCTGCAAGAGTCAAGGACAATCGCAGTCGGAACAGAGTCCCAGCATTACCTGTGTGAACGCTTCCAAGTGCTCTAGTAAAGACAGGGAAAGAAACGAGGGACAGAAGAAGCAGAAAACCTTCTGGCTACATAAAAAGGATTTACTTTTCCTGCAATTAATGCATGAGGAAACCAGATACATTGCTTCAAAATAGCAAAACATACCTCTGGATGTAGTTTCCATTCCAGCAGATAAAGGCAATTGACTTGAAGGCAGAAGCTACAACATTTATTTTCACTTGACTGTAAAAAGAAATCAATAGCATCTTCTACTTAAGTCAGCAGGGAACAAACAAGAAAATAATCATACCACACGCGAGGCCCAGTTTATGGGAACACATGTTTAAAGCCCTACTGTCTGAGACTGTCCCCAGTTTGTATCTGTGCTCTTATTTAGCCCAGAATCCTTATCCTTAAGCAAGCAATCCGACACTCCCAGCACACGCAGGAAGCTATAGCTGTTGCTTTGCCTATTGGAAAGCCTGACCTCAGTGTGGTTTCATCTACAAGATGAATGACCCTAGAATATTTCAAGATCATGAACTTTGTAGAAAACAGATGACAACTGTGGGAGAAACAAGCCGTTATGCAGCAGCCTCATCTGAAAATATTTAAAAACTGCTAACCCCAGGAAAGACAGAAGGAAACATGAATAATGCCCTTCAGAGATCCACTATGCCAGTAACCTCAGCTCCTCCAATCCTTCTCACAATCAGAAAAGTCAGTTCTGCTTTCCAATAAAGTTTAAAAGAAACAAACTAAAAACACACAGGAAAAAAAAACAAGAAAAAAGATAAAAAACTACACACCAACCAAAAAAGCCAACCCATGCTTACAGACACCAATTTTGTGGTCAGTTAACACCGTCTCTACAACGTTCCTTCCCCTTCAGTCTTATTAGATACCCCACTGCTAAATGAAAGAATTGTGCTCCCACAGAAAAGTCTAAGAAAATATTAATAAGAAATCAGATACAGAAGTTAAGTATCAGTTGATTTAAAGACTTTCACAGGATTTTGTTAACAACAACAAAGTGTGTGATTAAAAAGCTTTCTGTACTTTTTTTTTCCTTCTTGAATCTGTTGAGATAGCTGAAGTCCACAAGAGGTATAATAATTTCTAATATCATCACAACTAGCATTTTTATCTGTCAGTCATGTAACTTATAGTCAATTAATCCATGTAAACCAGCTCCCCAGAGCTGGGAGTCTTTTGTAAACCTGAATTATTTAGATACATGACACTCTTAAGTCAAAACAGTAAAGTTTTTGTATTTGCTGTACAAGTAGAAACTGTTCTTCATTTCCTAAAGTCACATGCTGAGTTAGCCAATTTATTCTAAAAGCAGTTGCCCTGGACCATTTTCAGCATTCCTTCAGGCTAGCACACTGTTACTGAAACAAGTAAGTCTTTTTTAAGTTCTAATACTTTGTTTCAGTAAAAGAGAATTAAAAAACCACAGCCTGTGCCCGTTCTCAAATGCTAGCAAAGCAGCTCAAGAAACATCATCTTTGGAAGCAGAACATGAGAGCTGCAAATCACTTCTGCTAACGATCCCTTCCTTGATGATACACGTAGACAATACAATCTCCTGAACGGTATGTTAAACAGCAGCCAGCGCATGCAAGCAGAATCTTATTTCACAATGTAGAACTCAGCAGTTAAAAACAGAGGAGAAAGACCTGGGTCAGAAGTCATCTACGCAAATCATGAGCTCGGTTCATGCCGCAGAAGAAGCAAACACACCCTTTCAGCAGGTATTCTCAAAAGATATGGGAAAAATTTAATGTTACTAACAAACCTCTAGTGAAATTTGGTTTGAACGTTCCACAGAAATTCTGGTTACTTGTGCAAGCACATCTGTAGCATTCTGAATCAGGGCAATTTCTGGGACTTGGGTTTTTTTGCTGGTTTTTTTTGTTTTGTTTTTAAATCATACATGATGTGAAAATACGCATCTTGAATGTAAATTTATGAAAGAAACTTCACAATACTTCTACCTACAATATGACAGATTAGATTGGATTGGATGACCCAGAAATACACCGACATACTCAGTTTCTGTGTTAAGTAGTTCACATGAGCAATATTTAGCTTCTGAGCTAGCCCGTTCTACCTTGCTTTGCGCCCTCTTACCAAGTGGGGGGCAGAAAGGAATCTCTTCTTCCCCCTCAAGCTCTTCTTTTTCCTGCAGCACTATTGGAACGCTCTTAACCCCCTCACTCTGTAACAGAAAACTTCTTATCCTCTTTATCTCTAAAAAAACCAAGACTAAATCTTGAGAGGTTTTCCTTCACAGCTTATTATGGGCTAATTTATGCACGAGTCTTCCTCTGCAAGCTTAGGAAAAATCTTTATCTGTTTCTCTCTCAAACGCAACCTCTTCTACATCTCATCACGCACACTCACCTCCTCTCTTCCTCAAGCTCCTACCACCGCCACTACAATACCTGTGCTTGCCACAGTAGCAAACGAAACACCAGCTGAATGCTATTTGCTTTCTGAAAGGCCAAGGGCTGTACAGCTCATTTCTGCACTTGGTTTCAGGGAGAGTAACAGAAGAAAGGAGAAAAGAGCCATGGGAAAGACCACATGCAAGAGCCTGTGGGAAACGCTAAAAATTACTCATCACCACTTGCACTACCCTCTTGGGCAGGAAGCAAAGCCACAGTATAGTTGCACTAGCAGCTCTCAGTAAGGCACAGTTATTAAATACTAACGATCTCTTCCTAGAGTGTTTTTTTTTTATTAGAATGCACTGCAGGCAACTAGTTAGACAGGTTTGGTTTAGTTCTGCTGCTCCTTCTCACACCTACTAAGAGCACTCAGTGGTAACAAGTATTTTCAGGATTTGCAGGTAAATCTAGTTATTTAGGTTTACTTAGCTATTGAGAGACTATACCAAGGCAGGAACACCTTCAGCCACTCTACCTCTCTCAAGATAACAGGTTTCATCAAGAAAAAAAAATTTAATGAAAGTGAGGAGCAAAACACAGCTTTTCAGATACCATCATTGGTAGAGATTTTGCTGCAGAGAAAGGTAATCATTCAGGATCAAATACACTGCTTTCTGACTTGGGTTAGTATTTCGGTGATTTAGCCTGCCACAGGATTACATTAGTAAACAGCAACTGCAGCTGAAAACTCAAATTACTTACATTAAAGACAATGTCAAATAGAGGAAATAAGATGTAAATACATAAATTACTAAAAAGTCTCAAATATCTTACAAGTGTGAACTTGCATTGGTACATAACATCCCACTTTCACATTCAAGAGAGTGTAATCCTTGCCACATCAATGAGTTACCTCTCTCCTAACAGTAAACGTAACTGCAGTACACACACACTCATTCCCTTGTGATTTTACCACCAACGTTGTTCATTTGTAGCATTTAGTCAACTTGCATGCCAAGTTTTGTTTCCTGACACACTCGTGCTATACAACTTCAGCAATTTAAGTTCTGTAGAATAACAATATGGGGAGAACAGCACATAAATTATTGCTACATGAATACTGATTTAAGAGAATAAACAAATTATCTTTGCTTCTTCTACACTTAAGGTTTTCTACTGCCACAGTGATCTCAGTCATAAGTGTGACCAGAGGCAAACTCTGAACAGCAGAACGATACTAGCAGAAAGCCCAATCACAGCAAGTCGCCCCAGGAGAAAGGCTGTTTTCCCAACAGAGCCATGCCTCACAGCACGCTATTTTTTCCTCTCTTAATCAATAGTCTTCCACTTCTGCTTCAAACAAATAAGAATCATCACATATAAAAACCAAAACAAACAAAAGGTTACACGGCCAGGACCACAGCCAGCATTCCTAGGTTAGATTACACACTTGTCTTGGCTATGTACTTTGTCTTCCTTGCTCTTCCCATGCCCTAGCTTTTGCCCAACTCTTGTGTGGACTTGGATGCTGTAAGCACTTCAGGTTCGCATTAAGAACTTTACATTAATGCTTCTGCACACTAGTATCAGTCCAAAGAGGAAAACAGACTCTCCTCTCTAGTTACAAAAGCTTACAGTACTCGAAAATGTCAGGGACAGAGGGGAGAGATTTCATTTGTCTCCCCGCTTCTATGCCCGTACTTTACAGTGATGTTTTTGGACTTGTATCACTGTTGTCCAATTTCCAAAAGGGAATCTCAGAAGTTACAAATAGTGACTTTCTTTTTTTTTTAAAAAAAAAAGGTATTACTATACTAGCATATGAATCTACACACTTCATTCAGCTGATACATTGTACAGTACAGGGCAGTGCCAAAACTTCTAAACTTGCCAAAGGGTAAGGGGGGTCTGCCAGGCGGTGAGCCTGGGAGCTGCCCAGGGTACCACTCCTGGCCCTTCCGCTGCCATCGTCCTGGAAGCTGATCACTCTGTGTTGCCGTCATTCCCTCCATAACAAGATTAAAAAGTACATACCTGCTTCTTAAAAGGTATTTTTAATCTGTATGTTTCAAAACATTACCTACGTAGTTACTTGGAACGAAAAACAAAAGTATGTTTATAATTTTATTTTAGTACTCTCTGTTGCCCAAACCCAGGTTGCAAGGCAAAGAAAAATAACATAGCCATAGCATGACAGAAAGCAGCCAGCTCGATTGTTTGTTTAAAAGTAAGAAGAAGCAAGCAGCAATAACTAGAACTGTTTTATTCACAGGGAGATTTCAGCTTCTGCAAGCGTTACATCTGCTGTCACTGCTACAGAAGAACAGAGTGGCCTATTTTCTACTTGATTCGTGCTTCCCATTATTCCTTGCATGCTCCTGACTAACCAAGAGCAGGATCTTTTCAGCTTGCTGACTTGTCCAAACATCCTCCTGCAGGTGAGCTGACATCCTGGTGAAGGAACAGAAATACTCTGTAGTGGCCTGGACTGACCGACTGATCTTTCCCAAAGAGCAAAGGGAAATAAGTCAGGCATATACAACAGACAGAATTTCCAACACTCACTTCATCCTAAAAATTGCCTCCCATATGATAAGGAGATACAGCAAGTGAAGCAACTAAGCACAACATCGTGGCTTAAACTGTGATCAAAGAAGCGACAAGGAACTTAAGGAGAGGTAAGGCACAAACGAAATCACACTTCCTTAACCATGACTGGAAAAATCGCATTCTTTGTTTTACTGGATGAGTGTGAACAAGTGTCCAAAAAAAATGTTAGCGAAAGTCAACATGACGTTTTGAGGTAGTACACACACACACAAAAATCGTAACAGATTTTCCAGCTACATAAAGAGCTAACTTAACATTGACAGTTGAATTGCAAACATGAGGCTTATATCACTATCTCCCCCCCTCAAAGCCACTGGTCCAGTTTTTGTGTACACTGAAATAAGCCATTAGACAGCATATATAAGAGACACCTATTTTCTAGCCCTTCTGGACTACAAAGATATTAACGAAAGTTTCATAAACCCAGGTGCCTAACTAAGTTAAATACATAATGCAGGTAATACTGCTAGACCTCATCAGAGCACACAAACACTACTAAAGTAAATGGAAGCTGCAGGTGCTCAACATCTTTAAAAATATGCTCATGCAGTGAATGCAAATGTCACATCAACATTGTTCAAACCTGACTGCCTATTTAAAAAAAAAAAAATAATCTTTTAACTTTCACAGAAATCAATCAGCTCACTAGAAACATGCCCAAATGATATTCTACTCTAGGCTGAAAAAACCAAACTAAGCTGTTATTTTGCTGAAAAACTGCTTTTATGCCCAAGCCATTCACAGACATCTAAGCAATGCAACCACTTTTTTTACAAGCATTTTATCGAACAGCTTGCCAAGCTCCGTATAAACACATTTTACTATTTCATAAAGTTTATATGCCAAGTTTTTGAAACATGAAGTGACAGGGTCTCAGTGGAATTTCTGTAGAGCTACAAGGTTCTTATTGCCCTTAGCCTCCTGAGACTGTAAATTGACTATAAGAAGCAGTAGCCAGATTCTCTCTTTTATACAGGAATGCCTTGCAAATTTGAAATACTGCAACAGTCTCTATGATCAGCCAAAGAAGAATTCCTTTACACGATGCTCAAAATCCCCCAGTGATCAGCACACTACAAATATGCATCAATGCTAGGTTTCTGTTGCCAGCACTGGAAGAAGTTTCTCTCTGTCCTAAAGACCCCTTAACATTAAGAACGAATGCTAAATATCCTCCACTCCACAGAGATATTTTAGCTAGATATTTTCATAAGGAAATCAGCTTATCTTAATGATTTAGGTCGGGTTTTAATTTTTTCTAACTTGTTCATATCTTACTTTCACCCACGGTCCTAAAGTTACACAAAAGCAACTCAGAGTGAACTCACCAATGCCATAAAAAGGGAAACAAAAAAAAAGGGGAGAAAAACCCAGTTTCCAAGCTTCATGAGGTAAAACCTCTACGTATATAGCACAGTTGCATTTGTGCCATATTATATCACATTTCAATCTATCTGACTGCCTACTGAAACTCTGCACTTCCTTTTACCAGTTGGTTTTCTTACAGCTCAAGGTCTCCCTTTGATTATTCCCAGCTCTGACATATTAGCTATCTTTTTATCATGTTTACTTTTGCTTTACTACCCATTTGCATTTATAATACTAGTATTATTGTAGGGGTTTTAAAGACATGTCCTTTATGGTGCTTTGTAGCATCAATGTAATTCTTGCAACGGCTTTCCATTGCCAATGACGGAAATGAAACATATAAGCTAGACATCAAATTTCATTTTTTTCATAAAACAGTAAAACCAAAGCTCTGCCTCTTTTATGCTGTTCTTATAAGCAGTAATTTTAGGGTTACTATATCAAAGAACAGCAAAAAACATTTAACCAGCATTTTGGGTGGTTTTATAACCGCTTCCTCTCATATATATAAATAAAATGTAAATACATTAAAACTATAAAAAAAAAAAAGAAAACAGAACTACTAAATCCACAAATATCAGAAGAGCTCAGCGGCAGCTGTAATACCCAGAAAGGCTTTAATGTTGCCTTTTCAAGTTAGCTGTGCTCTAGTATTCTTGAGGTTGCAGAGCAAGCTAGTCAGAATCAGAGCTCATTTCCCAGCATTTGACCCTCCACCTGGATTAGTGTGCTACCTTTCAGTTATTTATCACTTTGGTATTACATCCTCTTAACTCAGAGTTTAAATTTTCAAGACACACACGAATGCAATTTACTCCTACAGAAAAATCCCTGGACTTCTCTATTAACCTAAAGCAGCAGCATTCCATTAACCGCTTCCAGAACTTCATTTTTAAAATTGCCATTTTTCCACATTCCGTCTTTTCTTTTTCAAAGTTTCGGTTGCCTATAATGGAAGGCTATTATTCTTTGGCTTTCTGTTAGACAAGTATCACCTTCGATTTGCAAGTGTATTTTAATCAGACTTTACAGTATGCTTAGAACACTTCTATAAATGCAGTCCGTGTTTGTGCACTACTCGCATGCCACAGCGAAAAAGCGCTTAATGGCTGTTGGGGGGTGGGGGGGGAGGAGGTTGTATTTGGAACCTGCACCTGCACGAAAGCCTTTCTCAGGCCTCGGGACCGCTCCTCTCCAACAACTGCATCCCAGCTAAGCAATCCCAAATTGCGACCTGAGCTCGCCATGGCTCTCTTAACCACAATACAGCGAAAATGGCATCCAGGGGACACCCATCCTCTGGTGCCAGCTGTCTTTTCCCCAGGGAACAGAAGGACGCCCTGCTTACCCAACACACGCAGGCTTCACGGCTAAATGACCCCTCTGGACCTAGCCAGCAGCCAGGGCTTTGAGGACAGGGACAGGTACCGTGGGACACGGCGGGGGAGGGGGGGAAAGGACGGGACGGAGACGCACCTCCCGCGCGTAGGTACCGACAGCAGCCGCTGGCTCTGCCTGCGCGGAGCCCCCCCGGGCCCCCCCCGCCCCGCCGAGCCTGCCCGCCTCTGGGAGCAGCGGGAAACCGGGGGCTGGGGCCAGACCAGGGACCGGCACCACACTCCCCGGGGGCTTCCCGGCCGCATCGGCCTGAACGGGAGAAGCCGGGGAGGGGCAGCCGGTAGCCAAGCGCTCCTCACATCAAACTTGCTCCTTTTCCAGTTCCCCTGCAAGTTCTCGGAGCAGAACGTCAAAGCACGGACGCAGTCACACAAAAGATGAAAGCGATGACCTGAAACCCAGTGTGAAAACTAAAGGCGTTCCCAACGGCACAGCCTGACACAGCCTTCCCCCCCCCCCCCGC
>JAVKLA010000014.1:25032590-25061390 GCA_034782735.1 Sagittarius serpentarius | reverse complement strand
GTTGCCGCCGCTCGGTCCGGTGCCGGCATCGCTCGGGCCCTGGCCCGCCCGAAGCAAAGAGCTTGCCAGCGGAGGCCCCGGCCCCGGCCCGCTGCCGGGTGTGCCGGGCGCGCGGGGCGGCGGTGCAGGCCCGCGCCCCTTTGGGGCCGAGCGGGAGGAGGGGAGGGCTGGAGTGGGTGGAGGCGTGGCAGCACGGATTCTCAGAACGGGGCGAGATGCAGCCAGGCGCTGCGGAATGAGCGGGTGGTTCCTAGTCAGAATCCCTGAGGGGCAGGTGGCCGTGTTTGAGCGGACCTACGAACCCAGGCTTCCCGCCGAGGCTCTGCGAGTCCCTGCCGTAGCAAAGCTGCGTCCCTTCGGCCCCAGGCGTCGAGGTTTTTAGACAAACACGATGCTGCTCTCGGGTTCAGATTTCATGTGAAGTATTTTGACATCATAGAAATATTTAGGCCTTTAACAATTATGTCTAAGTCTCTCGCACTCAGGGTTTTCTTTGTGAAAACCATCACTCTCTGCAAGCATGTTTGCCTTTTGGAAGCCCCACGCAGAGCTAACCAAATATCAAGGTTATATCCTGTCATACAAACGCATAATAATCCCTGCCTTGTGTACTCAACCTTCGTTTACAACACTCGGCAGCAAGTGAATGAACAGAATGAAACTAGAGAAGGGGAGAGTAAAAACAGAGGCTGTCCATATACAGAAACCATCTCGGTTCATCACCTGCCCAGCCAGCGTTAGTTACCTCAACGGAAAGCTTTCCCACTGCCTAGCACACGCTGGATGGGAGGGGTAGACGAGGTGATGAGAAGCTGTCATTGCTGACAAAGCAAAGGGAGGGGTCAACAGCACTATACGGTAAGGCACTATATATGATTACTAGTGCATAGCTAAGTCATGAGGTCCTAACCAGAAGTTTGTTTCTCAAGCAATGGCAGAAGGAGTGTAACCATTTTGAAGTGATTATTTCTTCCAGAAAGCAATAGATGAATCAGAATTTCCCTTGTGCCAGGTAGCTAACAACCAAAATCCTCAGCAAACTTCATCACTCCTTCACCAAAGTAATATTTTCTAAAGAACTATGACTGCTTTTCTCTGCAGTTGCAGATACAGATCTTTCTGAGCTGGTGAATTTCATAAACACAGGAGAGGACCATTGATCTTTCAGTCCCAATGTTAAAGACATTTGCTAAAATTAGAGCTAACTGTTTAAATTTTGCAAAGCGTTCACATCTTTGGTCACCCAGTAATCAAAGCTAACACTGAGAAGAAAGGGACACAGACTTAAAAAGGCAAGCATGTAGCTGTAGAAGTTTATGCTACCCAGATGTATTCATCCAGTCTTAAAGTCACCAGGAGTAAGGACAACCTTGCTGCTGGAAATAATAAACTCTACAAGTAGTTCCCATTGCCCTCTTTGACCAAAAAAATAGCTGTTATTGCCCATTTTCATCACTAAGGCTTTTGTTTTCTACGCTTTCAATTCCACCGTGTAATGACAAGACTGTCTTTTACTATAAGTCATCGTATGTCCACAGCGCCCGTCAGAGAGGGCTAACGGCATGCCCCGTTACGGAAGCCCGGCTCAGCTGGCATTTGTAAGCCAAGGCTGCTTAATTCCCCCCTACCCTATAGTGTACCCATCTCCCTAGTGTTGCAAGCAGCCATTTTATCCTTTCTTCCAAAAACTGATTGTGCTTTGCCAGTAAGCGTTTTGGCCCTAGCTGCTGCTACTGGGGGCAGCTGTCCGAGAGAAACCTAACAGCTGGAAGCCTTTTTAAAATTTCAAACCTACATTTCCCTGTGACCAGTCCACATCCATCTTTTCTTCTTGTGCAAATACTGTCCTGAAGTAGCCTTTCCCGCTCTCCTGTGTGTATCCCCTGCCAAAAGTATTTATAGACAGCAATCTCATCCCCACACAGCCTTTATTTTGCTGGACTAAATAAGCCATGCTCTTCTCATTCCCCTCGTGAGCCCCTCCAGCAGAAGCTGGACTGGTACAAAGCTGGTTATGGAAAATGCAGAATGTGATCTGTGCCCCGGTCCCTTCTCTTGTGACACAGCCCTGCTTCTAGTTTCTGAATCCTTATGTTGGCCACATAAAAGCCATTAAAAGCACAGAATCAACTAAACAGCTCCAAGCGCAGGCCAGCTCAGAGGCTGATAAGAATGAGGCTTCCTTCTCATTTGGCGCAAAAAGTTTTATCAGTGCATGGTTAAAAGATGGAAATGGGCACATCTGTTTCTTCTTGAGGTGGGAGCACACAGCAGGATTCCGCTTGAAGTTCGTAAAGGTGGAGAAAACTGTTTATGCGGGCACACGCTGTCAGGCCTGCCGGAGAACAGCTGCCTGGCACCTCCTCGGCAGGTGGTTCCCAGAGGAGGAGCAGCAACGGGCAGCCATTTACAAAGCAGAAATGAAACTTTGAGCAGCGCCAAATGGGCCGAGAGAAAGAGGCAAAACAGTACTGTGACATTTCCATTGCTCTTCCATGTTAGTAGAGTGGTTGTGATACCGGTAATACGTATTTAATCACATTCACGTTTTTTAGAAGTGTTTTACTAATTGTATTATTCACTTCTAGTCAGAAGAGAAATGACTGTAAGATTTTTCATATGTAGTGCCCTATCATTTGTTAATTGTGCTGATGCAGAAAGCCTGAGTAGCCCCACCAAAGAAAACAGAAAATTACAGGCTTGCAGATTGCAAGCATGATTTTTTTCAGCCTGCCAGCCTAACTGAAGATGCCGGGTTGTTGCTCATTAGAATCACCATTTCTTCCAAATCTCAAGTTGCTGCGGTAAAATAGTGCCCAGGCTGTTGGAGAGGAAAGGTGTTTCAAGCAAGACTGAAAGCTGAAGAGCTGAATATTCTCACTAGTTCTCTAAGCAATTCTCCTAGCCAGATAAGACATGGATTTCTAATGTAAAAAGGAAGAATTTGGTCTTTAACACTTCAACGTCAAGAAAGTGACACACGCAGACCATTTTCCTTCTTTGCAGATCGCCTTGCTTTTAAAATACACTGTTTTATTTTCTTTCCAGCTTGTCTTAACTTCATTCCTTGGCTTGGAAAGTTGTATTTTCTGTCGTAGGCAATCTCTTACAGTTCTCTCTTTGTGTATTAGTGAGACCAAAAAATATGTGGTGGTTTTTTTTAATTTTTCTAGGCCACATCTGGAAGTAGTTGCACCTTTTCTCAACTTACTGTCTTTGTAAGCTTTTACTTGCTAATCCCATGGAAAATTTTGGATTCTTAGGGATCAGGACAGCATTTTTCCAGTAGATCTTGAGTAGGGCGTTAATAAACATATACAGACAGTGTTTACTTATGTCAGTCACTTTTAAGCTGATGTTGCTTCACTTAAAAGAGTGGAAGGATGCATCCCAGAAGTCTGAGGAATAAGAGCAGAGAAAATTCAGAAAGAATAGAGGTCTCACATGAATTGTATTATCATCTCTACAGAAGCAGAGAAAAACTAACAGTTCTGTTCCAAAAAATGTAGAACTATACTTGGGATTTTTAAACATATTAGTGTGAGAGTGTGAAGAGCCTAATGAAAGTAGGACACCATGTCAGAGGATTTCTAATAGGGATAGATTAGAAAGTCTTCAGCTGGCTGTAAGTTCATATGTTATCATTCCCAGTAAAACTCTGAATTTTTGAATCTTTTATGTCAATTAACTTCTAAACACCTATAATAAAAATATTAACCTTATTTTATAGTTTTAGGAAAAAAAAGTATATAACTAAGGGGCTCTGTCAAGATTTTACAGTAAATCTAGAGAGCGTGCTAGGAACGGAATATGGGAGTCCTGACTTCTGCTGTCATGATATAATTATTTGGCTAGTTCTGGGGTTTTTTAATTCATTTTTATAGTACCATAATCCAAATAGTACTAAAATAGAAACCTTGTGCTGCTTTTCTTGAGTATATTCCAAGAACCTGGTCTCAAAATAGGCTGTAGAGCTTTTCACCATGTTTTTTTCCTGAGAAAAAGAAAACCCTCACAAAATGACAAAAGCTATTCCCTACCTTCTCTTTACAGACTGGCAAGTTTGAACAGTTACCTGACAAAAAAAAGGGAATTCAGCAGCAGAGCAACTAAAACACAGTGAGAGACAGCAAAGTAAAAGTGAAATAATTCTGCATTGCATGGTGTGCCACCGTTCATCATTGCACAACCAGGACTTAACCTCACCTCTGATCAACTAGTGTAACCACGTGTGTATCTTTCTTAGCGTATCCACTTACTCCCTGTGAATTGTGAAGCAAGATGCATGAGCCTATTTCATTTGGGGTACAGCATGCAGTATTGTGGGCTTGCTTCAGTTTGTCAGGAGAAAAAAAACCAAAAAGCCAGAGGATACTATTAACTAATGTCATTGTATTCACATTTGAGAATCAGCATGACAGCTGGTTTAGAGGGCCAGCCAATAGCTCCAAAGCAGAGATTTAGAGAAAGCCATGAATTCTAAAAACGTAGAAGTTGCCCAAAATTATGGAGAAAGCATAAACTCTAATTCTGAATATAGGCACCCAAAATTTCATACTTTGAACCTGCACAGTCAGTGTAACTGAGTTTCCTTGGCTTGGTTGGCATACGTGCTTTCAGTCTACCTGCATTGTTGGCATCCTTATTTCAGCACCACCATATTCCACCTACTCTATTTCCTTGCTGGTCGTTAAAGTTTTCAGAAGCTAAAATAATTCTAAACTTCCCTGTAGAATCCACTGATCTTTTTCCATGAACTGGGACAGACAGTACCATGTAATGAAAAAGGAAAGATGTTTCTTTAATTATCCTTGAAGCATATAAAGGAGAATCCAGCAAAACGGTACCATCTGATAGCTCTCTGAAGTTAAATCCATTCCCACAGAAGAAACAGAACTGCGCTAAACAGATAACCTGAACCATATCAAGTTCTACTGTTATGTTTTCCATTGGACACAGTAAGTTTTATACCAGTGTACTGGCAGAATCCATCCTAAAGACAAGCTATGGCTATAGAACCATATTTCATGACAAGTCTATAGAACGTACATAATTTATATATATAGAACTATTGTACTTTAGTGTTACTCCTAGCCAAATAGATTGTGATGCTCTATTACAAGTGCAAACATTCAAAACGGCTTTAATAAATCATCGTTGGATAGGAGACGTAGGACAAGAATTAACAAGCTTCAGTTTTACCGAGTGAGATTTATATATAGGAAAACCTCTGAGTGATAAAGACAGTTATATGATGAAATTGTCTGGAGATGGTGTGTAATCATTAGACTAAAATTAAAATCATTAGATATTTTTAAGAAAAGGTTAGGTAAACCTCTGTCAGAAATTTTGTAGTTAAGGTAGCATTAACATGATGAGGAGAGTACCTAGGAATTAAATTTCTTGTTTTTCTTTCCAGCCCTATTTTTCTATGACTGTGTTATTCTATATGACATAAGAAGGAGCCTCATTTCACAGACTAACCAGTTAAAAGTCAAAAACCAAAAGACAGAAGTAAACCATGAGTTTTTGTGACAGAAGTGTTATCCCACAAGGAGTCGTACTTAAAGCTGAGCTGTTCACAGTTCATAAGTGAACTGGGAAAAGCAACGAGTGATGATGTGACAACACTTGAAGAGCATATCTAATAACTCAGATGTAAAGCTGATTGAAAAGTACTGCGGGAGGCTCCCAGGACACTGCATGAGTGGTAGTTGAAAAGCAGTGTTCCAAAGCGCAGTGTAATGCACATGAGGGTAAAAAATACAGACATGATGATGATAAACTCTAAAAGCTAGTATCAGTCAGGAAAATGTCTTGAGGCCACTGTGAGTAGTTCTCTGAACAAAAGTTCAGCGCTCAGAAGTAGTTAATAGGACAAGGGAGGTAAACTCTTTTAGGAAAAGAGTAAAAAAACAAAGCATAAAACACAGTCATATAGTACTGCATATAACTATGGTGCACTACTTGCATATTGCTTTCAGTTCTAGTTACCCCGTCTCAAAATCCATCTAGTAGGATTACAGTAACATTCAGGATTGAATAACCAAAACTCAGAAATATGAAATGGCAAGATGATGGGATAAAAATATGTTAGCAGCTATTAAACACAAAATACTGCCTCTGTCTTAGTAAGTCTGGAGGACTCAGATTACTGGAAGCTGGGAAGGCATACAGAAGGGATTATTGCTATCTGCTTGCCCTTTTCGTATACTCTTTCATTGTGTGCTAGATGAGCCTCTGGTCTCATCTGCTACAGCCGTTCTTATGATCCTATGAGGAGAGGCTAAATATATTTGGATTTGTTAGCTGGGAAAATAAATGATTGCGGGTGTGGTAAATGATAAAAAATAAATTGATCCAAAAGACATACTTAATTAATCGTGTGTCATTTGTGGCTATTACGTACTGTGGTCCAGAGGAAACTTCAGCTCACTACAGCACAGTTTGTTAGAAGCTGAGAAGATGTAGTAACAAAAGAAATGAGCGATCCAAGAGCTGAATCCCTCCTGCCTGAATTATTTTGAGCTTTGTGAAACTATGGTGGAATTAGATTTAGGAAAACCTAAGAAGAACTCATATGATGCGAGCCTTGATATGTTACTGAGGTTCTGGTTTTCTTATTTCCACTCTAATTTTATTATTTCCTAACTCCATCCATGCTTCAGTGGCAAAATCTTAAATTATCTAGATTCCAGAACTGTATTTACAGCCAAATAGGAAATGACAGCATTGGCTGCTGGCTCACTACACTGAAGAAGTTGAGCAACTCTGAATTTTAAAAGAAAGCCAGATGGTCTAATGAAAGCAGGAACCAGGAGATCCATTGTCCTGCATGGTTTTATTTTTGGGGGGACCAGGTTTTCTATCTGTAATGCAAGGCAGAATATTTCCCCATATTTAGGAAAACTTTTGGATTAAAACATTACCAAACCTATCAGTTAGCTTTACTAGCTACGTCTACCGACCAGTAAAGAATTTGCAGTCAGCCAAATTTCAGTCAGCTTGAAAAAAAGAACTGATCAAAATCTTTTTATACTTCAGGCTATGATCTTGTCACTACAACTCAAAAAAAGACTGTCCTGAGACAAATACCTATTGTTAATGCTATGTACAGAAAAGACTAAGCACTGACTGTTGAAGCAAAAATACTTTTTAAAACCTTGTCACCAGACCTCAAAAATTTTATTGTCAAATGCCTGCAGTGCTTCCGGCTGGATAAAGTATCAAGGAGAAGGCGACTATGACTTTGGCTGCACAGAAGATGCAGAAACAAAAGTCAATACAATGGCAGTATGGGGATGATGCATCCATAGACAATCACTAGCTGCTCTTACTACAGAACGTGAATGCCCTTGCTGCTGAGTAAGACTTCTCTTACCACTAGCTTCTGTGTTATCCTCATTCCAATTTTACACATAGACATTCAGCAAAATGAAGGCAATCAAAAGTATTAAATTAATGCACCTAAGCTGAAGTACTTTCAACTGCCATATTAATGTTTCTTTGAAGGATAAAGTGTCCTTGGTTCCCTCTAGCCTCTGATAGTATACTGTGTCTGGTTGGGATGGGGTTAATTTTCTTCACAGCTGCCCGTATGGTGGTGTGGTTTAAATCTGTGACCAAAGCAGTGTTGATAACACACCAGTGTTTTAGCTATTGCTGAGCAGTGCTTGCACAGCATCAAGGCCTTCTCTGTTTCTCACTCTGCCCCCGCAGTGAGTAGGCTGACACGAGCTGACCAAAGAGATATTGCATGCCGTATAACATCATGCTCAGCAATAAAACTGGGGGGGAGTTTTTGCAAAGTTGCCATTGCTTGCAGACTGGCTGTGCATCAGTCTGCTGGTGGGAGGTGGTGAGTGAGTGCCTTTCCATCACTTGTTTCTTTTTCTTTCTTATTTTTCTTTCCTTGACTTATGAAACGGTATTTATCTTGACCCATGTGTTTTTCTCGCTTTTGCCCTTTCAATTCTCTACCCCATCCCACTTTGGAGGGAGTAAGCGAGCAGCTGGGTGGGTGTTTAGCTGCTGGCCAGGGTCAACACACCACCCATAGGAAAGCTCTGAGGAAAGAATAAGAAGGAAGTGGGATGCATCTTACTAGGCTAATTGCTTTGCCATGGCTCTCATCTTCTACTCCTTATGTGGAAACTACCAAATCCCTATTGTTAGGACTGGGTGGAAGAAGTCACAGTTCATTTTCTCTTTCCCATCTACTGGTATTAACAAGAAGGCAGTATGGATCTGGAAGGATTAACAAACTGGTAACAGTTTGTGTTGTATGAACCAACCAAACAAAATGTGCTTCTCCCAACCTCTAATGCAAGCATAGGCAACCTATAGCCCTTAAACCACCTGAAGCTTATGCGTGGCTTATGCAAGAACCACAGTATATGACAGATAGCAGGCAGTGCAAGTACAGAAGTTCCTGCAAATTCTGTATGTCCAGCTGTCAGAAAAAGCAAACAAACTGAAGCTGCTGAAGCCAAAATCACCCTGTCACCTTGGACCCAGCTGTACTCTCCAGCAGAATGCTTACCAACAGCCTATAACGTAATTTTAGAGTTTGCCCTCTCCTTCACATGATGAGATGTCACATGGACTTGAGCTTTCACCTCTCATCTTCCTCAATCTGAAACTGTTGTGTTTGATTCTGCACAGCCACAGTCTGATATCATGACACCCAAACCACAATCTTCCTCCGACTGAACTTTTCTTACCATTGGGTAAACCTCTGGCAAAACAGGCTGCTCCGCTAACCCCGTGACTTCTGAGGAACAGTAGGAATTTGGATTCTACAGGTGCTTGAGTTTTTCAGGACTGTGTGAAAGCAAAAAACATGGAAAGGGTTTTTTTTGTTTGTTATCTCAAAGCAAGGAGACTTAGATTTTAGGGAGTAAAATTCATATACTTTTTTAATCAAATGGAGCTTCGATAGTAATTTAATGGAGCCATGTTTACCGCAGAGTCTGTTCCAGACTTCATTGTTACCATTGGAAAAACTACATCATATGTGTTTCAGTTCATGTGTCTATAAAGTAGGAACAATAATATTTAGACATCCTTACTAGGACTATCTCAAATCTCATTGGTAACTTTGGACAGAGCATTAACCATTATTTTATTGTTATTACTTTATTATTGCAAAATGATAGTTGCTAGAGCAAACAATACTTTCTTCATATAACCTATTGAGTCCATCACTTGCAATGGATTCTTTGGTGTGAGACAAAACACAAGGAGCTGTAACTTTAGCGTGCTTGTTATAGAAGCAAGCATGCTTGAAATAGAAATAATTGTGATATCAATGGTAACAGAAACAATAGCAGCAGACTAGCATGAGATTACCAAGTTGTTCTCAGTAGTGAAATCCTGAACACTGTATGTAATGAACTGGATGCTTACAGAACAGAGGATAAACCTCTGTAAAGGAGGTAACAGAGGATAAACCTCGTAAAGTAAATTTGTTTAAATGCTGACCGTTGTGCTGGTTACACTAAGAATCCATTTTGGCTGCTGAGCTCCCTCAGTCTGCTTAATTTTGATGTGTTGCTTTTGACTTGAGTCATTCCCAGGTAGAGATCAAGTTGTGCTGTTAAGAAGTGGAAGAAATGAAGCCTCGGCTTCCTTAGATCTGCGTCCCGTTCTTCATCATTTCCCGGTGTCCACAGCTCCGGCTCCCTGCCCATCATCGATCTTCCCTTCCCCCAGCATCCACAGCTCCCTCCTTCTGCCTCCCACCTACCAGCTGGGCGAGAACCAAGGGGATGTGGCTGCTTTTGAGCTAGGCATGTGCTGGCCGCCAGCAAACTAAACATAATAAATAACCTTTGAGCTCTGGCAACAGCCTTTTAGTCACGGTAATAATTTGAAGGAACTAGTCTTTCCTTTACTGAGCTGTTACGTTTCATGATACTTGGAGAAATTTCACAGCCTGAAGTTTCCTATTTCTGCATCAAGTGTAACTGAAATTAACTCATGGGTTCAAAAGTTTTTAGAGAGGGTCTGACAAGATGGGTAGGCAAACAGCATACCACCTCAGCCCTGTTTCCTGAGGCTTACAATCACAGAGAAATACCCTTTGACGATATAATAGACACAATTCCCAGTAGTTCATAAATAAGGTTTGAGGATGGGAAGTCTGGGCAATATGCAAAACATTGGTCTTGGGAGTTTCCATACCTTTTACAACATTCAAGGGAAATCTCCAAAGCCATTTAGTGGCATCACAGCAGGAAAATCTACAGTTGTTTTGATTTATTGGGATTAATACAGAAATTAGTAGAGACTGGGTTCACACTTCAGGAGCCAGAACATGAGTCTTTGTTAAATGTCTCTGCTCCAGCAGTTAGGCATCATTTCCCAAACGTATAAAATTGTAGTTTGTTGTCAGGACCTATGGGGGGGTATTTTTAAATTAAAAAGAAAAAAACAAATCGTATACCTATACTATACAACCCTACTGAATGAAAGATTTTCACTGCCTTTAGGAATTCCTGCATATGGAAGATCTTCTACTTGAACATCCACAGGTGAGAATCATATGCTGTGTATGTATGAGTGTATTTTCTGTCTTTATTAAGTGCATTCTTTTTTCACATTTCCAACATCCTAGACTGCATCCGACTTAAATTCAGATACAAAAAGAACTGGTTTTGGCACAGTGCAGGTAACTTGATACCTGTTCTAAAGTCTGATGAAATTGCATGGTTTCTTTTGTGTGTAATCTCTTTTCTTTGATATCACTTAAATATTGATACCACATGTCATCCTTATCCCTCACAGCAAACGTTGAAAGGGGGGGGGGGTGTGTGGAAAGCCAAACGTCAAATTCACCTTGACATGACTTTGATGGAAGGAAGACAAAGACATGAGCTGAACTCAGTGGCATTACAAATTAATTTATTTCTGTCTATCAATAATTCAGATTTCATTGAAAGTATGTCAGGTCACTGAAACAGTACTGAAAACCATCTAGTGTCAAAAAGGTGTTTAAGAAGAACCTAATGCCTGAACGCAATCTGGTGGTTATACCAATTCTGGATGAACTGAAAATAGAGGAATAAATTTGGTAAATTACTGATGAGCAAACATGTGCAGTGATTATAGCGCGTACTGATCAGGCAGCAGGGCACGTAATACTCTGTCACAGAGAAAGGAGGTAATAGAGAAGTCTGCACATCTATATGAGAAACAACATTGAAAACAAAGATAAAAGATGGAGGAAAGCCCCAGAATATGGGGAATTTGATTTCCCAGCTCAATCTGATCGTGCATAAAAGGCAGATCTAAGTTCCGCGCCATGACCACTGCAGAGCTTTCAGCGGGCCAAATGCCGTAAAATCCCCCTCAGGAGCTCCTTCCTACATACAGGAGCTATATGGACTTCATTCAAGCGATATTAACTAAACAAGTTCAATTTTCTCTGATACTGACTTAAAACTATTTTTATCTGTTTGGTTTATGACTATATGTTTAGACCGTAAGCACAAATTAAGTTTGCAAACAATTGCTCCAGAGTTGTTACTTACTCCCCATCCCTTCAGCACCGACCTTTTGCAAAAGGGCCGTTTCCAGCCACAGCTCTGCCAGCCTGCTCCAGAATGGCTCCAACGAGGAGCCTGCCAACGAGGCTGGCGAACAACCTCCACAGAAGCGTCCAAGGGGACGAGGCAAGGAGCCCCTGCACAACAGATGTGGGCGCAGTAACCTGCTGCTGGGTGGCGACAAGCAAGGAGATGGATCTTCACCTGTTCCAGCTAGGTTGGGAAGGAAATGGCAGTCTCCTGCCTTGCTGACAGCTAAACCGGTATCAACAGATCTAAACCATGCTAAAACCTTGACTGCACACAGCCCCGTGTGCTATGCTTGCTATATTGATTTGGAAATCAATACTGCTAGCCTGGTAACCCCCTTGTGCAAACATATTTATAGCATTCTAAAGGGTTTTTTTTTTTCCCTGATGTGATATTCCTATAGATTTATCTCTAATACAAGAAATTATTTTATCATAATCTACAGCAGGAAGTTGTGTTGCATCCTGAGCCAATACATGAGCACAAAAGAAGATAAGTATCTTATCTATGTCTTTTCTTTATCTATCCTCTCACAAGACCATTTTAATTTAATCTTATCTAATTACACTGTAATGTAAAATAGTGCCATTTCTAAGTAGTTCTAGGAGGCCTTTATTAGCCTGATGCAGCAAAAGGAACACCAAATAACTACTGAGCAGGGCCAAATGAAGCTGCGACATAGCCGGGAGGGACGGGCTGTAAGTTATTGTGTTGTTCCCATGCTATGTGGCATGGAGTGTGCCACACTGAGGGGTGCTAATAGCCCCCACTGGTAGCCAGGTCTCCCAGATGCCCTTTTGTGGCATTTGAAAAGATACAGCTTGAAACCAAGTAAAACAGCAGAATAAATGGATAACTTACGACACTAAAGTCCTTCAGTCCCAACATTGTATTTATTACACAATATATTTCTAAATGATGCTCCGTATTTAAAAAATAGATTCCTTGAGAAACCTACCCAGAAGTCATTACTATATGCAAATACATATCGAATGCATAAATACGTAACATATGAAATTATTATCTTCCTCTAATGATAAGATTGCATTAACAGGGGTAAGGCTGCTTACCTGCTTTGATTCTTCTATCTGTACATTCACTTTGTGGGTGTGCTTTACGGCAGTATTGCACATTATCAGTTTTATAACTGGTGAGTTATTGCCTGAAGTGTAACCTCTAGATGCAGTTTAGCACTGTGCCTTCTGTGTCTTTACATACCATCATAAGGCTCTGCTCTTGCCTTTCAGTTTGCCTGAATCACAAAGTCCTCAGAACTTACTGTCCTGCAGAGTGGAGTGAGTTGTAAAGCCATATACATGCACAACAGACCTGGAGAACCAATACTTGCAGGCAAGGAGTGCATATTTGAGTACTTGCCAGTGCCTGTGGCCACATGGTAGGCAAGTAATCCCACACTCTGGCTGTCAGCCACCCAGGTCCCTAATAGAGTAAGAGCCCAAGGACAGTCTTGCCAAAGGCACCAGAGTTAGAGACTTCAGAAGCGGCTTAATACTTGGTAAAAGCTCCACCTAGGCAATCTACATGTCTTAGGAATGCAAGTATTTTGCAGCACCCTGATTCTGGTAGGAGGTTCCTTCTTTGTAATCTTCTAACAAATCCAAATCCAATCATTTTATCCTGTGGGACAATTTCCGCATGAAAATGGCAAACTGATATCTTTCTTAGTCAGAGGATTTGAAGCTTAAGTCATTCTGAAAGCTCCACTGTAATTAATACAAAAAAAAGAAAGAGCCTGCTAATATAAAAAATAGCAAGCCCAGCATATGCAGGCAAGAAGGTTAATTTCTTGATTTAAATAATTTAGATACAGCATTAAAAAAAATTCAGATGAGACATAAGAAATATTGTACATTAAGACATGAATCTACCTACTTTTTCTAGCCAAGGTTCAGTTTACTGGAATAAAAGCATTTTGACAGACAGGTACCAAAAAGAGGTGGCAGGAGCTGATATCCTTTTAATGATCCTTTTAATTACATAATATAGGTAAGGGTATCCCAGAGTAGCGGCAAATTCTGGGACTGCACGCTGACAGCCATAATAATTATTTAATCCTGCTGGAGTTAATGGGTTTACCGCTACCTTTCCCTGTTTTTCCTTTAGAATAACCTTGCATAACAGAGTTTGATGGAAAACATACATGTCTTCCCAGCTCAGGAATCTGAAACCCATGAGAAGGGCCCTGAAGACAAACTACCCCTGAAGCAAAAAACTAGTGCTTCCTGTTAGAAGTCAGGACACGAAGAAAACTTGATGTGCACCCCGACTCGGAAAAGGTTTGACAAAACATGACTGCATACCATTCAGCATCTCAAAACAACTGGACCATTTGGTACGCTGGGTGGGTAGGCTGCAGTAGATCCCGTTGTCATTGCACCCTCTTGCATAGTAGAGGCCACCTTGCACCATCATCCTTGTTGACAGAAAATAAGGGAGTGGTATATCCCTTTTCTTCAAAACAGATGATCTCAACTCCTGGCACATCTGACGTGCATTTCTCACTGCCCTGAGTTCAGGTAGATCAATGTGTGGCTGGGCTGCACCGGGGACCGCAGACCCTGAGCCTTCCCATTATCTCTGTGGGATGCCTACCTGCTACTACTACTGCATATACGCAGAAAATGAGGGAACGCTCAGCAGCTGGTCCAAGGTGTGTCCCTGACAGACGTTAAGTACCTTGTAGCCATTTGCATGGAGCCTCACATACTGTGTTAAATCAGTACAGGGAGTGACATGCCCCAGAAGAGCTAAACAAACCCAGCGCTCAGAGCGTCAACTTTGTGCACAAGCTTTGCCATTCCTTGAAAGAAGTCCCACTGGGGGTAGGGTTTGACAGGAAGATAGTCTTTCAACTGAGAGACTTAAGGTGGTGTATGAGAGCCAGTTGTGACTTCCAGAAATTTAGCATGAAATCCAGAGAAGAAGGAATTTGTTGTCTCTATTGATTTTTGAACCAATGTAAGGCCTAAGCTGTGTGTAGACGTATTTTTAGAATGGTTTCAACCTTTGTATAGTCCCCCTATTATCAGTTGCAATTATATGGCAAAATTAACCACTTTAGTCTCATACTAAGAATGCTACTTTTGTTATGTTTATTACATTATCTTATATACTGATAATAATCATACATACTCCTGCTTTTTTTTGTACTGGTGTTTTCCATTAAATGCACTTGTGTCATTTAAAAAAATCAATAGCTGTATTATCTTCAGATTGCCTCATGTATTGCGGCACTGTAAGAAACAAGGTGTTGGAAATAAAATGTTAAGCCACCCAAAGCCACTGCAGTTAATCAAATTTAACACCTGACTGAACTGGGCTCACCCAGAGCTTTTGGTAGGATTGGGAATAAACAATCCAGCTCAAGTAATTTTGTTGTATTACGTGAGAGCCCATTAATAGCTGCAGTTTCTATTAAAGCTGGATGTAATTCTAGAAGCCAAAGGCCCTGTTCAAGTTTAAGAATATTTTGTACCTCTCATTTCTCTGGTACAGCAGGTCTTGGAAGGGCCTACCATTTATTTTTCTATGACCTACAGACAAGACTGTTGATCATAAATCTATTTTTGCTTTTAATTAATGTATCACCATGGGAAGCATATGAGAGGAAATTGCGGAGAGTATGCTTTGGTGGTCGACCTCCATAGTGATGCCATAGCACTGAGTTGCTTTTTATTTATTCTCTTAAACCTGTAATGAAAATGTACGTACTCTACCACAATTAAAGTGTTAACTTTAGTCATAGTTATACATGTTTCCACCACCAAACTAATGTGAAAACTCAGCTTTTGTGTTGCCTGAATAACAGAGTTCCCCCAAGCAGAAATGGAAGAAAAACCCCACCTCTGAAGAGCAAGCAGAGAGTGGAGTGTTAAGGCAGGGCTGGCACCGGTGCAGAGCGTCAGGTGTTCTTTGAAACAGAGTGGGATTAAGGACAGATTCCCGAAGAGTCAAGATGAGTACAGCAAGGAAAGGGGACAGGAGCTCAAGGGTGTCCTACTGCACTTTACTTTAAAAGGTATGCTTTTTCCTGTGTGGCAATGCTTGAACTTGATGTTTTTCTCTTAAAAGGAACAGCCTTTTCTTTTCTTCTGTGGCTTAGCATAACAAAGGAACAGGCTTTTAATGGTAGCTTGCTTTTCTTTGGCTTTCAGACAAGGGAAAAAATCTGATTTCCTCAGAATATATATTTTACCCATAAGAAAATGGCCTTTTTATCTTCCTGGATCCTTTTTGATCCCTCCACATAATTTTCTTACATTCCCATGCTTTTCTCACCTTCACTCCCTGAAGATATGCCCTTGGATCTTCCCAGAACATACGGTTGGGAACCTGCAACTGTGCGTACCTGGGCCTTTGTCACTGCTGGGGACATTATGGTGGTCATAACCACTGCTTCCAGTACTACAGTTTTACACTGACTACAATGTTCCAGTGCTCATACTTTAAGATCCCCTGTATCAGTTCCCCCTTTCATGGGACTCACGGGTAATCCCCAGCAATTTAGCATCCCTGCAGCAATGCCTTTACCCAGAGCAAGCTGTCTGAAACAAGACAGATCTTCCTGCAGGGAAAGAAGTCTCAGGAATTTCCAAATTCCTTCTCCTTCCGGTTACTGAGCAAATCTAACAACCTCTCCCTCACCAGAGGGTCCTAAAAAACCACAGCCTCCGTAACTGCTGAAGGACTGATGCAGATTAAGGGGAAAAACATGTTAAACAAGGGATAATACACTTCCAGAGCCTCTTTATTCCACAGAGAGTGCTGATCAGGAGCATACACAGTAGAGGGACAACATCCTGGAGAGATCACAGGAAAAATCCTGTTGCTGAGAAACAATATGCTTCAAGAAAAACAGAAAGGCAGATAGGTGCATCTGTTATCAATCAGCTCCTTAGACAAGTTGAGGAGTCGTGGAGCAAAAGCAACAAGCCTTCCCTGGGGCTCAAATTCCTCCTTGGAATTTCTCAAATGCCCATGGCTGCAGAGCTGTAATTCCTGGTCCACCCTGCGAACACCAGCTATTGCCAGCCTCTTTACCAACTGGGAAACTGGCAAAAAATTTGACTACCTCTACAGAAACCATATTGGCTTAGCAGTACATTAACAGGCTTAGCCCATTAATCCATCTAACAAAACAACAAAGCGTTGATCAATTCCTGATCATGTAGGTACTCTGTCATTGATTTGTGTTTGTTTGCCTTCAATAAGCATATTTAAATTACAAAATTAACTTCCTGCAGAGTTGTCTATAGTACCAATTCAGCTTTTCTCCCTAAGAATGTAAAACTGCAGAGTACATTACCACTACACTGAGTGCTTATATACTAATGTTACAGGCAATCAAACCCCAGCAGTTTCCTTAGGGTAGGAGTGGGTTTGCTTTGTAACGACAATGCTGACTGAATAGCAAAAGTTTCTGTAAAAACACTTGCGTGTAAAGCTTGAGCACATGTCCTTGTACAACACCCTAGTCCTTAGGGCCCTTAGTTCTGGCTGCCCGCTCCCTCCTCGCCCCTCGCTGCCCCAGGTATCCGTGCACCACGTCTCTAACTCCAGGCAGCCCAACCTGCCTTGCCCTTTACTTGTCCTCCCCGAGTTACTGTAGGCAAGGTGGCTCCTGCCACTCGCGCTCCGGCGCCGTGCTCCCCGGCAGTTCTTGCAAGGAGAGCGGGGCCTGAAGTGTTGAACTCCTGGTGAGGGGGGAGAGGGGGAGGGAACCTCAGGGAGAACGTTCTGGCCATAGAGAGAGTGCGTCCACATTAGTATTTTGGTTTGGAAGATCTTTTTTTCTGCAGATCCATTCCTAGAGGGGTGCACTGTGATCGTGTGTGCGGCAGGAAGAGGAGGACCCTCCAGAAGCACCCTGCATCGGTGCTGTATGTTCTCTTTGCTTCCAAAGGGTGTCCTTGTGCTCCTGGGTATTTCCAAACGCTCCCTCAGCCTCTGGACTCTGACCTCAAACCAAGGAGAACTCAGTAATGAATGTAGTTAATTTGAAACTGATTATTGTTTCTAAGGTCCGTAATGGGGAAAGTGACTATCAGCAGACAGCCCTCCTGAGAACACAGCTCTACAGGGATCTAATGTTTCCCTTAACCAAACAATGCCGTAGGAACTAACCGGATGTTTGCCTACTCAACCTGCCAGTCTACTGCCATGCTTTCCCTACTGCCTAAAGCAGGCCTCACGAAACCTGAACTCAAAGTATGCAACAGTTACAACAGCATGCTTATTTCATTCAGACTAGGATTAATAGGATGTGTCACTTGTGAATTTTAAGTCAGTCATCCAAATTCACCTTGCATTTGCTGAGACAAATGTTGAATCTCTTCTTTTTGGTTTCTGCATTTGGGAAGCAAAGGCCAAGTTTCACTATCCACGCTTCAATAAAAACAGTCAAAGAAAAATGTTTCCTGTAAGTACTGTGTAGCTTCCTTGATCAGCCAAGGTTTACATCATGGACAAATATGCCCATTTGTATGCAGAGGATGCAGACTCAGGATGCGTCCAACCTATTTCCCTACCACAACCTTGTCATCCCCCGCTTCAGATTCCTCTGTTCCCCAGGCACCACCCTGATTCATAATCTCAAGAAAGTAGGAGATGCTTGATGATCTTGCAGACCTGCACGACAACTGTTTTCACTGTGGATTTTCCAGCCCACTATCTGGTAAGCAGGCGAGCGTTGCTAACTTCTAGAGCGTGACTGTTATTTGCTTATCTGTCATCAGAGTGGCTCTAGCTCTGGTGTCTCTTTGATGAAGGCCAGGGCCAATACCTCTTCAGCGTACAATTTCATTTATGTGGCTTTCTTCACTCTGAATTTCTTCATCCACTGCTAGTCACCCAAAACCTGCAACACATAATTTCACCTCCTGGTGTGTTTTTTTAGGCCCAGAAATATTATTCCACAGTGTGAAGTTATTTTTCCCTCCTCCCCAAAATTTCATCATTCTTGTCCCATCACTAATCACCATTTTAGAAGGACTTGCTTAAGTTCCACATATATGAAAGATATGCAAACCAGAAATGTAAGGTACCTTACCTTTTACAGATCTCACGCTGATGGCAGAGAGAAAATTGCAAAGTATGGTTGTTTATTTAAAAAAGAAGAAAAACTGTATTGTAGAAAATACCATGCAATGGAGAATTGTGGGAAACTGATGCTAATACCTTGACATGGGAAAAATTCTGCACAGAGGAGCGCAGTGCAAGTTAGCACAGGGAGCCCTCCTCACATTTCGGTGTGGCTCCACCCAGTACAGCCCCACTCGGTGAAGCCGGGTTGTGTCAGGCTGAACAGCTACGTATGAATGTACTCTGATGTTGCAGCGTCAGCTGTTGTAGGCTGACAGCATACTTTCTCCTGTAGTCATATCTTTAAACCTTGGGATTGTCAGTTACTCTGCTTTGACTTGCAGTCTAGAGAACTTGCTCAGATGCAGGCATCGGTACTGCAGACATCTGCAGTTGGATAATACAAATTCCAGTGCTGATGCTGTAAGGATGGAAGACGAATTCTCTCAGATCAATGTTCAGCAGGGTCTTTGTTGCCCTTCGTTAAAAATTTTCCAAGAAACCTACTAATACTTTCTCTCCAGTAAAAATGCATCAGTCTTTCAAGCCCTGAAACAGAAAGGCATGCTTTTACGCAGCCGTTTCATGCAGCATTCATACAAAATTCTTAGCAGTTTAAATAAATTATATTAATAAAATAAATTATTCCATAGATTATGATTTATTATAACATAGTTTGTAGCATTTCTGAAAATGTGTAATAAAACTGTTGCTGTTGCTGCACAGGCAGTTCAGTTCTCTGCTCACTCTTCCCCAGACTGGCCATACAGTTTCACTGCCACCCTTACGCTGCTTTTCCAGTAGAACAAGCAGACCCTTTGGTGTACCTAGAAAATTTAATGAATCCTTGTCTAAAATAGGTCAGGTGATTCATGCCCTAAACCTACCTGTTCTTCTACACTGACCACCAAGGGAAGGCCTGGGTGACACATCTTACTTATCAACATCTTCATTGCATATGGAAAAGTTAAATGAGGTTAATTTCTCTGGTGGTGTCTGTAATTGCTTCAGATATTTCGTAGCAAAAATGAAACATGATACCTTCCAAAGAGCTCAAATGCATATTTTTTTGAAAGCTGAGAAAGGACTTGAAAGTTATTTGACCAAAGGAAAATATTGATCTGCCTTTTCATTAATCTTTTTGCCAGGGAGTGATTAACGTCTTAAAACTGTCCACAAAGTTAAATGCACACAAATGCAGTTGAGAATACACCACCAGGGAAAGGTGCAGAGATCTGGAGCAGATAATCTGAGGCAGAGGAAATAGGCAGAACCTGGACAGAATTTATGGAGGGTCTATATAAAGAATATTTTCTAGCTTTCTGTGTAAAATTCAATATGCAAAGCTTCCCAAACTGAAATATAACCTGTTCTAGGCTAGAAAATGAAACCGAGACAACAGCAAAACTTCACCACTCTAGTAGTCATGTCAAATGACATAGCGTTAGCATGCTGAATGACATTATTTTCCTGACATAAACAGACCTGGATACAAAGAAAGATAAATTCTTAAATTACCTGTCCAAATCTTGCCATTTCCCTTATAAAACTAGAGTTTGAAGATACTGTCTGAATTAACTTCTTGCTCTAAATCACCGAAAAGAAATCTAAAGTAATGTTTGTACATAACGCTTTACAATTTGAAGAAATAATTTGAAGTTATTAACTGCTTGTACCCCAACTATGTCGGGTGACCATGAGTCAAGAAAATCGGTACTATCTGTCTCCTACCGCTGTTTATGTACATCACTCCTACTACAAGGAAGAAGTTTACTTGTTGGGGGCAAGTTTGGATGTAGAGTGTCCAGATCGGAAGAGTTCTTCAGATGAAAAGCCTTGAATGCCTTGCTGAAATAGGAATTAAAGAGACTAAAAAGATGGTAGGTAGGAGAAAAAAAGAGAATTTTTTTAATGTACAATCAAATTATGTTATATGTTGCGAGTACTAAGTTAAAAAAATCAAATTATTATGATTAAGCTGACCGTATTCCTTAAGATGTGCCTTTTGTCATAACCAGGCAGCATATATTCTATAATTGCACACAGAATGAAATTAGTAGTAAGAGATACTCTGTTGATCAAATGACAAAAAGGCTCCTGCATTTGCAGTTAGCAATAAATGTATAAAAGTTCAGTGTGTGTCTTCTACCACAGCTGGCCTAGCTGGTGTGCAAATTCAAAGCTGCAATCGAAGGCAGTTGTGCAATTTAGACCTTAGCTAGTATTATGAAAGCATAAGAGGGAGGGGTAGTATTAAACTACTGAAGAAATATTTATGAAAAGTAAGGGCACAAAGGGCACTCTGGTTTAATTGAGGACTACTGATCCATAGCAAAAAAAAAAAAAAAGGAGCGCAGTCATGAAAAACTGGTATTTTTTGCCAGCACCTTGTTGGATGTTATGATCAGCTCCACTTATGTACCACTCTGTGTAAAAGCTTTGCCTTCTGGTCTCCAAACAGCTAGATTACTTTTTTGTATCATCCAAAAATATGCCCTCTGTCACAATTAATCCTAGAGCAACTTTCAGAAATGAGTCATGACCTTTGTTTAAAGGTTTTATTTTTGAAATGCTGACACCAGCTCAGCTATAGCATTGTCAACAGGGAACGCTAGTACAGAGAGACTTAAATGATGCTGTCATGTAGAGCAGAATAAATTATTTCAATTGTAAACCAGCTAATTATACATTAAATCTGGTATCTACTCCTCTTTGCTATAAGAAAGCTTTTTCCTGCTATGGATGAAATATAGCAATGTGCATGAAGCCATATAAAGACCCATTTTGTTTTTATCTTATCAATATCGCTCAGCATCTCATTTTAAGATTTGTATTTCTATTCATGTGATAACCTTGTGGGGTTTTTTGGCTTCAGTTTCAGAGTTTTGAAATTTTGAATGTACACATTGACAAATACCCCAGAGGTCAAATCCCAATTTATTAATGACTGAAATCTCATTATTTTTGAACAAATCTCATTAGTTTAAGACCTAACTGGTGATTTTTTTATGCTTAGGCTTATTAAAATTTATAATCATATAATCAATGTAAATCCCTTCTTTATATAAATCAGCAATTAGGAACAATGTAAGCAATTACAAGCTATATAAATATTTTTTCATTACTTTTGTGATAAATACGATGAAATTTTCCCTGCGGAAGGTTGATTATAAATCAATCACAATCAGATGTCTCTGCAGAAGTGACCAATATACAGAGGAGACAGCCTGGCTTTCTTCAGTGAAGTCAATAAGCAATGAACATGCTTTACCTGCAAGACAGACTAAATGAAAACAAGAAGCATATCGTTTTAAAGTGAACTTTGGATATACCTCTGCACTCTTGGGAGAAACATGGCTTTCAGTGTTTCAGTGTTGACTCCCTGAGAATCCTTTTAGCTTTGACCATAGGCCTTGTATATGGGGTCATAAAAAAAGGGGTGCCTCTTTGTTTACCGAGTGTAAATAAAACTCCTCTGTGTGGTTAACATCCCATCCTTCCCAGGTTGGTTCCTTCAGATAAAGTTTTCTATACAGTCTGGTTTGGGTATTTGAAAAGACGGAGCTTTGTCTTTTCCTTAAAGTATACAAAATCTTTGCATTTTTTTCTGAAGCAAATAATCTGTTTTCCCTTTGCCTACTGCACCTTTCTTGGTTTAGCTGCTCATCAGAAGATAATGGAGGGGTCCCAGGTATGAACTCTTAACAATCTACATCAAGGAAATGAGACACAGAAACTGTAATAAAGATCTCTTACGCGTTCATTCGGTATTTAACTACAGTACATGGCAATGCAATTAAATAATTTAACTATCTAATTTTTTGTAATGTTTCTCTTGTTCTCTCACCACGGGCGGACGGAGGGGAGAGGGGTAGAGCAGATGCAACTTGAATTCCTATTGTAAAAACAAGCAGAATAAAATTTTCTTTTGACAAAAAGATCATAAATAAGAACAAAGGGCACAGCTCATTTTCCTCCCTGGAACCCCTCTCTGAAGGTCAGTTCTGATTATCGTGTATCTCAGTGCAGATGACAATAGGTAATGCTTTAAATTACCTTTTCTTCCTCTCAAAGGAGCTAAGAGGAATCTGCCTTTCTCATTCTGTCATGCATGCTAATACTTCTGTACATGAATAGCTTCATAGATTTGTGTACTTCCATCGACTTCAAATTTAGTTTAAAAGTTAAACGTGTAAATGTTTGCAGGAACAAGACCTTTGTTTGCATATTGACTTCCTTTAGATTGGAATAAAATGACCGATACGACCAGGGACGTTTGGAGATTGTGGAAGGGGAGAAAGTATGAGTTTTGCTCATATATGTGTAAGATTTCTATTGACTGACAGCTTTGTTCTTAAGTGCCACAGGAAGACTGGGGTCATAAGGAAAGCTGTTGGTTTGCCTCATTTAGTAAGGCAATCTTGGATGGTTTTAGGATCAGAAACGGTAATTTTCTTGCTTTATATTCGTGACTGCAAATCAGCGTTGCTTCAAAGATACGACTGATGCCACAGGGCAGAATAAAGGACGTTTAAGTGGGTCTTTTCATTTTCAGGAACACAACTGCAAAACACCTCAAGCAGCAGTTTCCATGTACTTTTTAATTATCCGAATGTAGGGACTGACACAAGTTTTTAGAACACTGAAAAAATAACATGAGTCAGAAAAAAGCAGGATTACTCAATTTTCTTTCTTCAGTCCCTCTTTGAAGATCACCTGTAACTAGTTTAGAATATGGTTGAATAATATCATATATTTAGTAAATTAGGTACAAATAGAAAGTGAAGTACAAGGTTAACTACAACTGAGCTAAAAGCATTTATAAGTAATCTTCATAGATAAAGACAAAACATTTATGTTGTAATCCTTACGTTGTGAATTACGTTCATTATTGCATTCAGTGCATTATATTAATTAATCAAATGCATACAAAAAAGTGTATAGGCATGATTGTCATTGCCTAACAAAAAGGAGTTGACACTAATGACAGAAGAGCTCTACAACAGATATAAAACAATTTGATTAGGTCAAAATTGATTTGGGGAAAGATGGTAAGAGCTTCTACTCCAAAAGAAAACAATATTCTCAATTTCAAGAGGACAAGCTTTGATAAACAAGGGAACTTACTTGTGAAGTCAGGGACCGAGGAATTCAGATAGTGAGGATAATATAATTACTTTAAGCAAAAAGGATAAAAGTATGTGGACTGTGTGTCTCAAGAAAGCAGGGAAAGTTCTACTGAAGAGAGCTAGTTGAATAAATAACCACAAGCAAAAACCAAAACATTTACAAAATGGCAAAGAGAATTAAGAACAAAGGAAATGTTATCTGATGGATCAGGAAAAGGAAGGACAAAGTGAGAATTGCCAAAAGTCAAGCTGAGATAGACTTCCAAAAAGATATGAAAAGCAAACAACAAAAAAGATTCTTCATCCCCATAAACAAAGGACAATAAAGAAAGGACTGTAGTGCTATGGAATATGAAATGGAGAGAGATGGAAGATAATCTCTGCAAAAAATAAATTGCACTTCGCTGTTGATCTGAAATGAATACTTTGCCTCCGTTTTTAATGAGCACAATGACTGATCATGGGAGCAAAGACAGTTTAGATAATGGCAGGAGTGTGTGGAAAAGCATCGTTCAGAACAAAGGTAAAGCAGAACTCGAGAAAACGAATGCAGCCTGTTCAAGAGACCGCATCTTCTCTACCACATTCCCGGAAGGAACTAGCATGTGAGCTCATAGGTCTCTGCCAGGTGAATGGAGAGGAGCAAATTTCACACTTATCACCGAAAAGGTGGTTAATCCCAGCAGCGGTGTTTTTATAGCCCATCACCGTGAAATCCAGGCCTGCAGAACACACATAAACTAGTCACAATTACAATTTAGGCCAAAATCGAAATTCCTAGCCTTTTTGTTGTATTCACCTTTTCCAAACATAATTGAGTGATTATTCTATTTGCCAAATATTTGCTGCTGGATATGTAGGCTAAACTTTGAGAAGCTTCAGTGATTTCATGTTTTTAATAGAACATAATATACAGTGTCCAAGTATTAGAAGTGTGCTGCTTCTACTACTACGAATTAACGTACACAGGATTTTACAAGACTTACTTAATTGTCAAAACTTTCTTTCTTTTTTGTCAGCAGTTGTCATTTGTCAGGAGATAAACTGCATGGCAGTACTACACTTACAACTATCAGTCAAATCTGAACTAGCTGCAGAGGAAACCATAATGACATCCTGAAAAGGATTTCACAGAAGGACAGTTCTTTGTATTACTTTCCTTGTTTAATTTAGAAGGACGTTTGCTTGTTGTAGACAATAAATTCATTTATTCAGTAGGAAATAACCATATGAGGTGCTTGCAATCACTATTTTGAGCTAAAAATAGCTCAAGTTACTGAAAGATCATTGCTGCTTGTTACTGTAATGACACAATTTAGAATTTCTGTCATGTAGAAGAACAGCCCAGATTTGCTGAGAAATTCTGTTCCATGACTTTTGAGTCTCTGAACTGTAAAGTTGGCTGCGGTTGCTGTCCTCTCCATAAGCAGAAATCCGAGAAGCAGGGCAAGCAAATCAGAATGGGAATGGAGGAGCAGGGTCAGGCTTACAAGATTAAAGATGAGTGCTTCTGCTTTTAAAAGACAGGAAAAAATGCCTTGAAAGTCATGTATTCTCTGTGCTTACACTGGCTCTGTAGCAACTTGCTTTTCTGTTCTTTTTGTAGCAACCATCAGAACAATTGAGGAAGACAGCAAAAGCGCTCCTCCTCACAAGCACACTACAGTTTTTGCTTCTCATGGTCACATACCGGAGTTGTGTAGAATTAGCGTAACATAACCTTTACATAAATGTTAACAGTGAATGTTCTCTTTTACAAAGAGCGAGCACGATTCTTTGCTGCCTGTTGGGTGGAGGGCTGGTAAAGGTGGCTTTGTTCCATATATGAATCTTCATTTTTCTTGGCAATGCCTCTCCTGTAAGTTGGCAGCTCTAAATTACTTTGCTGCCACAGCCCCCTATGGATCATTGCAGCAGCTCAAAATAGCTGTTCAAAGTGAGGAAACCTCTGCACAAGGAGTATTCCCTAGGGAGAAATTTGGAGAACTCTACAGCCCCTTTGTGCTACTGGGAAAAGTGTAAAGAGACTGGATAAGAATACAGAATTCATCATTGTCCTTTCTGTACAATAAAACATTCATACTTTCTCATCTTTCTTTCTGGACTTAATTATTTGTTGACACCAAGCTTACCCTATTCAAGAATATGGGTAAGAGCAAAGATTGCTTCACGCTGGCTCTGTGAGCTCTGTGTTCTGCAGCTGGTTTAGCAATGAAAATGGGGAGCAGCTTCGGCACCATAGAGGCTTGCATCCTGTTTCTGACTGCCTGAAAGTTCTGGTTTGGCATGCAGGAACTCTGACTTGCTCTGACTGTCAGGCTTGGTTACACACCTAACCTAAAAAAATGCAAAATGGAGTTGATATATTGACAACAGCTTTTTACTACATAAAATTTCCTCCTGCGCACAGGGTAATGTACCTGGCCAGTTACGGCCTGTTGTGCCAGCAGATTACTACAAACGAACCAGAGCATAAACAATTTTTGGCCCTGTGTCTCACAATCATGTGATGATATCTGGGCCCTCCTCTCTTCCTGAGCCTTCCTTCCTCCAGATTCAAATGTCTGATTAATGTTATTAAATCAAGTTAAAAACTGCTCTAGTTAAATGAGTGCAACCCCTTTGAATGCACATTTTCAAACCTGCTAGTCCTTCAGCTCCTGTTCTGCCCTTTATCTCTGCGTAATCTCAGTTGTAAACACAAATTCAGCGACCATCTTTCCAACGATGACTCACAGAACCTCCCTCTAATCCACAACAATCTCCTTCTGTCCTTCCTGAAACCTCAGCCTCTCTCTCAGACAATACTTTGTTCATGTCTAGTTGTCAGTCAAGTTCAAAAAAGAGATTTCAGTGTTTCCCTCCTTTCCCCTCCTCTACCTGTTTTGTGTGTATCTGACAGCAATCCCGCCTCTCATGAAGGAAGGCCTGCAGCCTTCAGCGTTCATATAAATCTCTTCTTAGGTGTTCATACCCGTACTCGCTGGCTTCAAATATACATCACCCTGCTACTTCTCTGTATCATCAGACAAAGTGCCTGTCTTTGTTCTCACATTCTTTCACTGTTTCATTTTACTCAGCGCTGACCTCATGTCAGCTGGTGACACTGGGCTGTATTGTCCCTTGTTATACTTTCAAACAAGTACTTCACACCGTTTCACAGGTTATCCTTCCCACTGAGAAGCTTCCTAGAAATAAAAAAGAATTTACTTCATTTTTTTGAGTCTTGTCCTCCTTTGAAGTGTCTTACAAACATTCTTATGCGTGAGCGGTGTGCCTTAAAACCAAGAGACAACAGTCACAGCTAGTGGGTTAGGCCGACCCAGACTAGTGTCTGGTAGCAGGTGAGAAGACATTGAAGTCCTGAATTGGGGAAGTCAGAGAAAGGACCAGCTGAAGGTGGCAGACAAGAGCACAGTCAGACCCCAGGAAATGCTGAAGTTTGTGTGCATGTGGTCCAAGACATGCGGTGAGACCACGCTACAGTCAAAGATGAGGAAGTCGGAGACTCCATGCAAGACAGGATCCAAGACAAGAAAAAGACACATCTGGCTGGAGCAATGTCACACAGATCACTTGCAAACAGAAAGTAGGATCGAGTACTTGACTGAAAACCAGAGACTAACATTAAACCAACAGAAGACAGGACTAGGAACTAGCATTACGGATCCAGAAACAAGGATGGGGGGACTAGTGTTAAAAATAAATGGAGAATATGGCTAGACAGGGTCCACAAACTCTCAGCTGTAGTTTCATAAGCACTTTAAGCTGATACAACCCATCGTGGCTACTGAAACAAGTGGTCCTGCGCTCCCCATCCATAATTTCTTGTGCATGCCTAAGCACAACCTCTTATTTAGACCAACACAAGCATTCATGTAGCTGGGACACGAACTGCCTTGGGAAACTGGTGCAAGTTAAAGCTGATCACAATTAAAAACTATTAACCATGATTAAAACTAAGTAGTTAGCATTAAACCTGATGCAGTCCGCGCAAGTGCTTGTACCAGCACAAAGAAGGACGCAGCATGCGGGCAGAAATGAACGGCTGACAAAGGAAGACCTCCTTTTTATGGTAATAACAACTTACACAAAGTTAATAAAAACGAGTGAAACCACAGCACTGGAGAACATGTTTCTCTGCCAGCTCTAAGGCTGCGTTAAGGGTGCATACAGTGGCGACCAGCCACCTAGGGAATGATTCACATCCAGCTGCCTTGGGAATGACTCACTGACTCAGTGAGTCACTCCTCCACTGGTGGACGGAGCCCACTGCCTATTATGTTGTCCGATACTATCTCAGTGTCTCCTAGTAGGCACTCATTCATCTGTCCTCACCCATCTGCTGCTGCTCATCCCATGCTTTATATTGTAAGCTCACTGGGGCAGAGAGTATTTTCTGTTCTTCATTTGGTTTCCTGGGACTATGAAGTATCACAATACTGGACTATAAGGTGTCATGATATTGACGAAAAGTGCTTTAAACGACCCATAAAGCTATTCAGTTTGCAACAATTTGTTGTAAATGTAAAAAAAAAAAATAATATTGCAGGTACTTAAATATTTACACATGCCCATACACCCCCTCCTCCCGGCAGCCGCTTTCTCTCCTGTGTGGCCCATAGAGCTGCACACGCCCTCCCCCGTCGCTTGCTCCTTCTGCCACACGCACTCGTATAAATAACTTCTCGGTCACACACGCACAGCTCCCTGAAGGGAAGAGTGGGGCGCGAATTAACGTCTGAAGGCTCAGTAAAGCCGCCTCTTCACTAGCTAGTAATAAACGTTAGAGAAAGCGCCGCGGGAAAGAAGTGTTAGGTGCAGAGGGAGTGCTGCAGCTTCGGCCCGGGAAGAGGCTTTATTCTCGGGCTTGCTCCCTGCTACGCCCATACTTGTTTCGGGGTTTGCTGCCCCGTCGTCTCTCGGCCATGTTCAGCCTTGCTCCCCCTCGCACAACCCACACCCGCCCCCCCCACCCCCGCCGGATCGCT
>JAVKLA010000014.1:24978955-25016629 GCA_034782735.1 Sagittarius serpentarius | reverse complement strand
GGGGGGGGGCCGGGACCGGGGGGGGGGACGGCGGGCGGGGGCCCGGGGAACCGCGAGCGCCGGGCAGCGGGCGGCTGTGGGGCCTGGTCTGGGGAGGGTTACCGGGGGGAGGCCGGCAGAGAGAAAAGGCCTGTGGAAGCCGTGGAGTAAGGAGGAGAACCGAGCGCTGCCGCTTTTTTACTGGGGAAGAGACAGGCCTTACTCGGTTGGTGACTGAAAGGAACGGCGGGGACCAGCTGGTGTTGAATTTATGTATTTCTGTACACCTGGAAGATCTATCTTTGTCTATAGTTGGAAGTACCTGTGTGGGGTATTGTGTTTGCTGGCTTTCTAAAATAAATACAAGGCTTCACGGAGAAGATACTAAAAGCTTTACGTTCATCTAGTGGAGAAATGTAGTTCTGAAGCCATGTAGTTATTAATTTATATAAGCTCTGTGCCCCTGCTAAGGCCGGTGTATTTCACCTGACTAATTCGGGGTACTGCTCTCTGGTTCCCGCCAACAGACATGCCGTACTTGGGCTTTCCTTTTGGATGCCACTGATGATCTTTGAGAAACTTTTGTTTTCTTCTCGGGGAGGGAGCTGGTGTGAGGGGAAGCTTTCAGCCTGTCAGTAGTCTGTGGGAATTCTGCTATAGCTTAAGCTCTAAATTAGCAGAAACCAAAAAGCCCAAGACTGTAAAGTCACCTTTGCTAGCTTGTGGGGGACAGAGAGGAAGAGGAATGGCAGTAAAACACATTCACCTGAGATGGGGCTTTTAGTGTTAATTGTAATTCTGCAGGTTGGGATTAGTTTGAGTCACTGAAACAAGTTACTTGAACACAGCTTGTTCCGATTCTTGTTTTGGTTTACTGTTTTCTGCGGTGTTGGGTGTTATTACTAATATTAAGTTCTTGGCTGTTAATTTATTGTTGCAGAAAGCCTAAAACTAAGAGAGCAAAAAGATTTCTTGAGAAGAGGGAGCCCAAGCTTAAAGAAAATACAAAAAATGCTATGCTCATAAAAGGAGGAAATGCAAACTTAACAGTGACTGAAGTGCTTAAAGACATTGTAAGTTGTTGGACATAGTGTGCAACCTTTAATTATATAACCTTTTGTGCTACACCAAGAGTATCTTCCTTTCTCTTTTTCTTACAGTTTGCATATTCTCTGCTGCAAGATCAATATTTTCATACTCTCCCCATTCCCCAAATCTCGGATTGACCAGTGCTCCAAAGGTGTCATTACGTACCCCTTGATGGAGATTATTTTCTTCCAATTTCTTCTTTGCCTGAAGTTTTGAGCTTATTCTCTTTGTTATGATTTTTTCTGCGATTGTCCATTATATAACATGAAGTGTTGCAAGTCCATTTGAAAACAAGGGGATTAGGTACAGAATTGGGACTGGATCAGTCAGCTGAAGTCATATCCCAGAGTCCTGTAAACCACTTGTGTGTACTGATATGGAGCTTTCAACCTCTCCTAAAACTTACCAATCCTTTCTCCTAACTCCATCCCTGAAAATATTGTAGCTGTTCCTACACTCTTTTCTCTCCATGATTTGTCATTTTCTTACCATCTTATGCTGATGATAATCAGGTGGTTGTTCTCTCCCTGTTTTTCCTCATGCCCCTAGAAGCAGAGAGATTCCATTACGTGGCTTTGATTTTAGCTGTTTCTGAGTTATTTTGTTATTTCGTAGTTTCTAGAAACAAGTCCTTCTGCAATTAACTGGGAAACAAGATTGCCACCAACTTGAAGGGTATTATTGTGAGCAGGCCTTTTGAGGTGCCTTCTTCTAGAATGATTTGCACAAACGATTACTCTGTTTCATGTGATCGTGTAAGTTGTAGGGTTTTAGAAAAAGCAGTGCTGTCCACTTAAATGTGTTGGAGATAACATGTGTTTAACTTTGTCTTTTGCAGTATGCTGTGAAGAAGCCTTTTGCTGTACTGTATAAGAAGTAAGTGGTCTCACTTTGACATCTTTGAGTCTTCTGACAGGACAGCTTTTGGTAATTTCAAAGTGTGAACAGAGATGCTGGCTAGCGTGGGGGCTTGAACAATGGAAAGGCTTGCAGAAGGTGACTGAGATTCATCATAAATTTGAGTAGACTGGAAACAAGCTATGTGTGAGCAGGGTTGGTGCTGAGCCCAGTTCTGTGCCAAGTGTTCGGAGCAGGATTCAGCAAACTTGAATGGTTGGCTGATCTGTGCAAATGGCTAGCGAGGTTCTGCATCAGGTGGGTAGGCTGGAGTTCTTACATCTGGATTCTTATAAATTTGAGTTACAGATTATAGTGATAGATATGTCTTGCTCAGAATGGGAACACAGTATCTGTATGGATGTAGTGCAGAGACATTAATTGTAGTAGCTAAATTTAATGCTGGATGAAAAAGCAAAGGCATTTGTTTATGAAGTGTCACTGGTGGTGGTCTGGAAGTCAGGCCCCAGGAGACAGGAAATGTGGAATAAAGTGCTTGAAATGGCAAGAGCAGAACTAAGGCACTCCTGGCAGTATTAATATGGGTTATGATTTGAACTAGAACTGAACCTCTATGGCTGGAGTTTCCAGTAAAATGCAGAATTTTAATGTTATCAGAGAACCAATTAGAAGTGCTTATCTGGGCCTGCGCTCTTTTTTTTTTTTTTTAATCTTTTTTAAAATTTTTTTTTCCTCCTCTCAGGAAAAATATTACTAGGCCTTTTGAGGATCAAACATCATTGGTAAGTATAAACCACGTCTTCTCTTGTGAGATTTTACAGCCTTAAAGTCATGAAAAGCCTTATTGGAGGTTAATTTGCTATTATTCCATGAGCAACTAGATGAGAAACAAAGCTTATGGGCAGTTTGGATAAGTTGAAGGTCTAGATTTATGCCATCGGTAGGCATATTTTTCCTCTGGCTGCAAGACAGAATTGTTGTGTTGTGAGGACTTTGTCTTTACCTTAAATGCATGTTTCTGTAAACTGACAGGCAAACGTAGGACTTTGTAATGCTATTAGAAATAATAGTGCTTGATATGAAAGGAAGAATTAAGTGTCTTATTCTGGTTTTCTACAAGTCAGTCCTCTGAAGTGCCATAGCTTATGAACAACTTGTTTTCAATTTGGTGAATTCATAGGTTAAAAGAGTTAAATGGAGGGGTCATAGCTTTCTGTGACTTCCTCCTGTTTGAACAGAGGAAGAAAAGCCCAGCAGAGTACTGCATGCATCAGCTGTACAGGTGTGAGGTTGTCACTGAGAGTTCTGTTCAGTCAAGAACTGTCAGAAGAATGCGCAGTTTCAGTTAAATATATGTATTTGGCCTGCAAAGAGGTTGCAAAAGTGGCTCTTCAGAGACTTGGAGGGTATTTTGGAAGGGGTTATGCATTTGGAAATATATTTGGTGATATGCCTCTGTCCGGATTTGGTGTTGATTCAGTGCCTTAAGGTCAAGATAATTTAGGAGCAAGAAGGCAAAAAATAGAGTGGCTAATCCTAAGATTGTAACTCATACATTTGCACTTCAATCGAAGCATTACTTTAACTGCTGAAATATGTCTGTCATAAAAGCAGTATATGTATTTCCTTCAACAAAATGAGAGAAAGGAGATAGTGATGCACAGCTGTGGTTTTACAATAAAGATAAAAATTAATTATCCCAAAATAAGTTGTTTGGTTCCCAGTGATCATGATTTGGTAATGTTTGCTGTGTGCCACTGCTGACTCACACAGGAAAGTAAGGGTCAGCTTCCCAAAGTTGAAATAACTTACTGAAAATGCACACTGAAGTTGGGAATTTGGGGGTATCATATCAAGTAAGTCTGTGTGTGAATTTAAAAACAGAAAAAAACACCACAAAACATGTATACACACTAGGTACAAATGAACTTTCTTGTCTGACAGGGATTGTGAAAATAAAGGGGGAACATATCTAAGGAATTATCTGTAAATAAAAAGGGAGAGGAGGGGAGAGAGAGCCAATAGTGAGTGCTAGAGGAGTTGCTAAAGTTGTATTGGACAGTTGAATTGAAGCATTTTTAGTGTGTTAGGAACAAAAAATCATTGTGGCTGCAGCACAGATACACCAGCATAGAAAGTTACTTAATCTGCATTAATACTGATGCTGAGATGCTGTAGTATGTGCTTCTGTTCTGTTCTTGGCATGAAGCACCGTAATGCAGCCATCCCTAAAATACTGTGAGTGGAATGGAAAACTTACTGTAGGCAGCAAGGAAGGATTTGTGACATTATTTGCTGAAATCAAACCTCTTACATTCCCATAGCTGGATGACTTGGTTTCACAGACTTAGAGGAACTAGCTGATCATCAGCTGACCACTGGTTTAAATGTCTGATAATTTCTGGGAAAATACGGCAGCTGAAATCATTCTGGTATTTTACAAGGGGGTCCTTCAGGAAACTAATTCTTGTAACCTCAGAACAATGGGATTGGGTGATTGAGAACAGTGTTAACAAATAATGCGTCTAGAAAGGTATGGAAAGTCAGATCAATTTAGTTTTGGGGGAGGGGGGTTGTTGTTTTTTAATGGTTACAGGCATTTTTTTAAAAGGGCAGTTTTGCAATGTGTGTGATGTTGCAATATATGCAGGATACATTCGAGGGATTTGAGTTTGTTGCATCTTTTTAGTAAAATATCATACAGCTGTTAGAGAATTTACATATAGCAACACGCAGTGATTAACAGAGCTGTATGAGGAAGTGTTTCAAGGGGATGGTTCTGTTCTTGATCTGTTTACAGTCAGTATTTTTCAAGGGCCTGGTGGCAGAGCTCAGTGCTGAGCTGTGTGATTTGCACGTGCCTAGGATTGCTCCTGGGGGTGTCTCTCCTGACCCCCCCAGAGGGGCAGAGCTGCGGTGTCCTCTCTGAGCTGCTGCTGTTGCAGGGTGGGAGGAGATGCCGTGGCTTTTTCTGCTTCACAACTGCTAAGTGCAGGTATAGAAATTCTGGTACTTCTGGGAAGTACTACATAAATAGTTCCTGGATATACACACACACTGGGGTTGATACACAGAACGAGGGGCTGCCTTGAGAAGCAGCGATGCCTAAAAAGGCTTTGGAGTTGGACATCCTCGGAAAGAATTGCTGTCATGTTGGCTCTGGACATAATACCGTAATAGATTCTCTGTCTACTCCACCTGGAGGAAGGATCTTCTCAATGGTAGTCACCACTCGCTTGATTTTAAGTAGCATCTTAGTCTTAAATAATAAATTGACGTGAAGCTGCTTTGTAGTAGGACTCTCATGCCCAAGTGTGAGAACATTAGATATTTGCAGATGTTCCTAGGCTTGCTGTTGAGGGAATTAACTGGTTGTTCAGAAGCTGTTAGGCAAAGCTAATATGCTGCACAAAGCTTACCTGGGTAACTACAATGAGGCATTGTAACTGCAGCCAACTTGCAAATACTTACCCTTCAGGCAAGGAGAAGAGGTTGAAGGTATCTCATGTAAAAACAAATAGTGAGGAATTATGAAAAAGGGCATTACAGATAAAATGGCAAGAATAACCTGCCTGGCTTGATCTTTAAGACTGCAGCGGGAAATAAGAAATAAATTGTTACTTGAACCTTGAATCCAGCTGTCAGTTTTAGCTTATGTGGACCTGGACATGCTCAGAATTCTTCTGGTAAATGCAGTTGCTTTTCTCATTAAGCAGCTCCTAAACTCATGTGTTTGTGACATATACCTTTACCAAATACTTTAAACATTACAAACTGGAACTCATGAGTTTTGTTCTTTTCCTCAAATGCAGGAATTTTTTTCCAAGAAATCAGATTGTTCTTTGTTTCTGTTTGGCTCCCATAACAAGAAGCGACCTAACAACCTGATAATAGGTAATATGTCTCACTTGGGTTTTTATTTGGATGAAAGGTCTAGTTTTAATGAATATTTGAATAGCTGGATTTCCTTTTTTTACTTTCACAGGTCGCATGTTTGACTATCACGTCCTAGACATGATTGAGCTAGGCATCGAGAAGTTTGTGTCCCTAAAAGATGTCAAGGTAAGGAATCGCTGATTCAATATTTCAGTGACATCTGCTGGTGGATTTTTTTTGGTGCATTGGCTTTTTCCGGGCTTTGAAGTAAAGGCAGGATTTGTTTAAAAAAGCGTTTCAAGCAGTATGTGAGGATTGCTAATTTCTGTACTCCAAAATGTTATTTTTATGCTCTACTCTTTATTTTATTTTGGTTGTTATGAGCAAGCTTGCAACTTTCTTTGCAAATTCTTTTTTTAGACTTGGTTTATTCCTAATATTTTTCTTTTTAATTAGAGTTACATTTACAAAATGGCCTTAGTCAGGTTCTGCTTATGGTAGGTTCCTATATAAACTGGTGTAGGCTTTGAAAACTGAAATCCCTCTTCTCAAATTGTAACCAAAGAGGGTCAGTCTGCTGACTGAGATGATTCTGAAACTTTCTTTAGCTTTTAGTAGCACATACATGCCAGTTTTCAGGGAACTGTACTTAATTCGGACAGAGAGCTAACATCTTGATTATTTAAACCTGGAGAAAATGCACCTTTTATGGTTATGTTAGGCTCATTTTGGCAAGACTAAAACATATTTCATATGTGTGTACTTTTGTATCAAGCAGTTTATACACTGCAAAAGTAAGGAATTTTCATGGTCCTTATTCTTAGCATATAAATTGGCAGGACAGTCTAGAGGGATAGTGAAGAAATTAACGGTTTATAAAGGTGAATCTTCCCCTTGAAGTCAGATTGTAGTGTGTATCTTCATAACCCTGTTTATAGCAGGGAAGTTGTAGTTAAGTAAATGTATTTGTTGGCCAGAATTAAAATTAGGTGAATGACTCAACTATTCCTTTTGCCTTTTTCATGTACTCTGCAGTTTCAGAAGTACAACAGACTTGTTTGCCTCTAACTTTAGTTTTCTTGTTAGCAGTTACAAATTCACTCATTTTCACCAGAATGTGTTACCTTATGCATTTTATAGTAAAGAATCTCTGTTTTAATCCAGCACAAAGAATAATACTTAAATTCACCCTTTTAAAAACAAAGTCCACATACAGTGTTGTTCAACGAAGAAAAAAAAAAAGTGTCTATTCTGTCCATATTGATCAGAGGTCACAACAATTTTTCATTGTGTTGAATGGCTAACCATCTATTGAATCAATAATGTGTTCCCTAACACAGTCTGAATTTTTGTTCTAAAATTCTTATTCCACAGAACAGTAAATGTCCTGAAGGAACAAAACCTATGTTGATATTTGCTGGTGACATGTTTGATGTAAATGAAGAATACAGAAGACTGAAGAGCCTTTTTATTGGTCAGTATTTTGATTATTTGAGTAGTAGGATTGCATAAATCTGCAGTAATACCATCTGTTGGGAAAGGCTGGTTTGTCAATAAATGTTTGGTTATGTTCAGCACAGACAGAAAACAAGTACAGGCACTTGTAAGTTTCATGTCGCATGAAATTAAAGTTAACTCATCATCATGACTGTTGGGGGGGGGCGGGGGGAAGCCTAGCCTAAAAGACTCTGAAGTTGAAACTTTGTGTTTGCTAAAATTCGTGACTTTGTGGGAAAATTCTGGCATTTTTCAAAAAGTCTTTACCTTGTAATTGTACTGGATCATTGCTTTTCTAACCAAAATATTTTTGAAGTATCTAATTTGAAATCAGTTGATTAATTCAGAGAGTGGGATATTTTTGCTTACAAAAAAGTCAAATCAGTATAATTGAGCTTGTGTTTTTATAATGAAAACACTTTCTGTTTGAAGTTTGACCAATTCTGACAAAAGTGCCATTGATTAGAGTACTTAAAAAGAACGTGCAGTAAAAATCAGCTGTAGATAATAGCTGTGTTATGACTTCAGGGCAGGCTTGGAGCTTAGTAAACAAACTGGCAGAAAGTTTTTTTTACTATCTCAAGGTTGGAGGCTCTGGAAGATAAAGCACATTGTGGTTTTTTTCTGGGGAACTACAGAAAATGATTACACTTTTCTTAGGGTAGCTTTATGGGACGTAAGTCATATGATAGTGTATCTCTTGACACTTAAAAAATGTGCCTTGCTTGCTAGAACTAGATCTAGTAAGTAGGGTGGTGTGTTTTTCCTTTTTAATAGGTTTCCTAAAAGTAGAGTACTTTTTTTTTTTAAAAAAAAAAGCTCTGGTAAAATACTGAAACTGGCCCAATATGAACAGTCTTGTTCTTTCAGTTCCATTCTTGGGTTGTACCAATTTATAATCTTACAGCTTTGCAAGATCTCTCTGTCATACAAAATAAATATTGGTTGGGCTCTTTTTTTCTCGGCAAACAGATAAATGATTGCTCTCTAGAAAGAGAACTTAAAAATGAGATTTAATTTTTTTTCCTGTTAATATTATAATTCCTTAAAGCAAGATGTTTCATCTGGAATGAGACTGAAAAGGCAGCAGGAGAGGAGAAAATTTATATCCTCTCAATACAGCTGACTGGTTCTTGGGGGTAGGTGAAAGACTAGTAACTGTGCTTATAAACCTTTCAAGGTGGGTAAATATTGAATATGAAGATAAGTGAGTTTTCATACTGCATGTTTGTGTCACTCTAAATGAATATTTGCAGTGCAGGAAGCAGGCGCGTTACTTTCTGAAGTGTATCTTGTTCAGGCATCTGCACAGTGTTGGTGATTAGCATCCAGATATGCTCGTGCACCCCATGATCAAACAGCTTGATACCTTAAATGGAAGACATGCATCGTTAGATAGTTGCCAAATAACTAACTAGTCTTTCCTGTTTCTTTTGATGTTCATCTGCCCTTTCTCCTCTCCTATTTATTTGCCTTTAATGACTCTGCAGTCAAACGTACTCAAATCGACACCCAATCTTCTTGAATGTACTCCAAGTACTCCAGGTCTTAATGTTCTGCTGACTTCTATGAAATACCTAGAAGCAAAACAATTTACAAAGGAAAAGGTTAAGGAGTGTAAAGGCTTGAAGGTATCACTAACCGATTAAAATTGTTTGGGTAATAATTTGACCTGCTTCAAAACCGCCCTTAACTGATAGGGAAGAACTGATTCTTTCTGTTCCTGCAAAAGATAGTGGTTTTAGGCTGCCACTCTATTGCTAAGAAAGATAGAAAAATGTCTCTATAACAACAGCAGCAAATATTTTGTTACTGCAGCAGTATTGTTGGGATCCCAGAAGGAATATTAGGTAGCTAACAGCTTCTTGTTGCCAAAGCAACGCAATGCCAGTGATGCTGGTGAACAACCAAGCTTTCATTGGCTTTTGTGGTATCGAAAGGGTTTATGCATATTTGGAATATCATTTTACAGCAGTCTCTTTGTAAAATTAAATGCAAGGGTGAATTATTGTCTTCATAGTAACCAAAGCCTATAGTCCACTTAAATTGTGACGCGGAAGAAGTTATTAGGAGAAATAAATGGCAGCTGCATTTTTCTTTAGGGACCTGAAAGACAAAGATGTCCCATTCTTTCTCTTTTGGTTTTCATTGCCCACTGACGTGGTAGTGTAGGAATTCCTTCATGATGTAAGTCCTTGGAATACAGTTCATGAAATTCTAATAACTTTTTCATGCTTGTATTTATAAAATGTTTCATCTTTTGCAACACTGCCTCCTTGCTAGTTCTGTTATTGCATACCCATTTCATCCTAAAAATGGCTAGGCGCTATGTGACTTGCTTATATGCTTTCTAAAATGCTGGTTTCCCGGAGACCTCTACAATTTTAGATTGACCATCAGCTTGTTCTTCATACAGCCTTCCTCACACAGACTTTTTTGAGTGTCTCAAAAGATTTGTGGGTTCCTTCTGGCCAAGAAAGGGGATGGCTGGGAAATGTCTGGGACAGAGTTTGGACTCCGCTAATGCTAACCATAGCTACATAGGTTACAGTGTTACCAGCTCTCAAATAGGAATTGATACAAAAAGAAGTGTATAGACTCCTGTTGCAAAATAACTTAGGAATCTAATCTGGAAATGGAAAGATCCTGTGAAGCTCTCTGCAGGAAAAAGTAAATTAGAAGTGCTGGAAACAAGTTGAGGAGAAAGAACTAGGAATGGAAAGAAAGGAGAAAGCAAGTCTCTACTCCAACCAAAGCAAGAGTTGTAAATTAAGAGGACATTAAAGAACCTTCAACTCTCTGGGTATACTGAAGTGTAAGGTTTCTGCAGCTGTTCAGCATTGCCAGGAAACAGAAATTCCTGACCACCTGCATTTGTTGGAAGAGATCATCCTGTGGGTAAAAAGATGTATGATGCCACAGGAAAATACGAAAGAGAGATGTTGCCAATAAAACCACTGTAAATGTAAGCTTGTGTACCCACAGAGAACTAGTTGAAGGGAAAATATATGCCAGAAACGAACAAAGTACTTTATTGGCAACTTTTCCTCTAGCTACAAGCTCAACCCACAAGAGGAGGAGAGAGAGTATTTAATTGACCAAGGACATTTCCTGGCTAGACTCCAGCTGATATCTGCCAGCAAGACTTTGTTTTGGATGTCACTCGAGTGCTGATACTCTTGAAAAGGTAGCGGAGGAAAAGGCAACTAGCCGAGGGATCTGAAAATGGGACAGAACGGAAAAGACTGATGTGTTTTGCATCTGTTAGCAGTTCTGCTGTGTTTCAGCATTGCCCTGTCATGTTTATTAGCACACCTTGTTCCCTCAGTCAAGGTCACATTCTTTCTCCACCCTCTGCATATGTTGGACAGATTGCTGTGCTTACTGCAGGCTCTCTGGTTGCACGGTATTTTTTTCATAACCTGATACAAGAAGCTCACTAGAGATGGCTCACTTTGTATTTAACCTGTATGTCGGTGTTCTCTTTGCAAACTAAGCAAGTATTTCAGGTGTCTTATTTTTATAGGTATGTGTTGATTAGTAAATCGAGAAAACACTAATTGTGATGACAAATACTGCTTTACCTGAAGGATGGAAGTGCTTTGTTGTGGGGGAGGTATGAAAGAAACAATATATCTAAACTAAATTTTCCCAAGTCAGAGAGAGAAAATGTAGGTAAGCGCAGACAAGATACAGTTTCAGTCTGTTTTGTACTGGGTTTGATCCTTCTTTGTACTCTTCCAAATCTGGCTCTGATCAAGAATCTTCAGTATCAGGTTTTTGAATGATGTCTTTAAACCTAAACTAATGTCTTCTCTGTATGGATCTCTGTTTACCTGAGCATGAACTGGTCTAAACACAAAATAAAATACATTTCATTTTTCTGACTTTAGAGCTGAATATTCAGAAGAATAGACAATGTAATTATCCCAATTAGCTTAATAAAGCTAAGTTACTGCTCTGAAAGTGTATTTGCTCTTCTCCATGCACTTACTTTTGGGTAGCTTGTATATTGCTACCAAATTATCTCTGGGAAGTCACTGTGTTCCTGTCAGGATTTCTGCACACGTTTGGCTTCATCAGTGCAGGAGCTAACATGTGCAGTGTTAAGTTTTTCTCTCCCGTGTTTTGGCAGGGCTGCAGTTTTAAGTAGAGGTTATTTCATGAGATTCCCATTAAACTTACAGACTTGGCTTTTCTAGAGCCATCTCGTGTATAGCCTTGCTTAGTTAGACGCAGTCAAAATATCTATATAGGCAAGGAGCTCACATCAGTGATGTGATGCGGGTCCATTATGAAATAAACCAATTTGTTACAGTCATCTGTTGGTTTGATTTTCAGCCAAGACACCTAGCATTTATTCTTTTTAAATATTCTTTCAGATTTCTTCAGAGGTCCTAGCGTGCCCAATATTCGTCTGGCTGGTTTAGAGTGCATTCTACATTTCACAGCTGTAGATGGCAAAATTTACATGCGAAGCTATAAGTGAGTATATGTTTTACCTATTTGTTTGCGTTTTGGTACACTTGTCAACTTTTCCCGAAGTTTGGGCTGTAGCTGTGTAATTGAACTGGCTTGAGAAGTAGTTTGCTGCATTTAAAATATGTAGTGTGTAGAGGTGTTCCAGCATAATACAGAGTAATTTGTACAGCAGAAGGAAAACACTTCAGCCCTAAATCTGCTGCTTCCTTCCTTGTTGAGCTCCCCCTTCTAGCGAGGAGGATTGCTCTTTCATATGGTTGGATTAGTACGGTGGTGTGAATTGGTGAATTCAGAGGACTGTCTTAGACTTCGCAGGCTTAGCCTGTTCTCAGGCTGACTTCTAGGACTCTCCTCACTCCGGTGTTTGTCAGAGAACGACGGGCGGTAGGCTGCAGCCAGCCATACGCAAGTTAAAACAGGAGAAGAATGGACAAGACAATCTTTTTTGCTGCGTTGGCATTCACCCTCACAGTTCATGGCCTTGCCATAGGAGGCTGTGAGCGTTCGTAGCTTGTGTTCCATGCGATTTTGATTTCTCTTACAACAGAATCACTTTTATCAGTCTCATTCTTCAAAACAAACAAAAACTTTCTCAGTTGGTGCTCAGGTTATTTTGCTGGAAAGGATAGAAAGTATTTCTTCATGTCCGTTCATACCCAGGGTGCTAATTTGCGTTTGAGGAGTGACAGGGCTTTTGGGGTACTGGGACTGAGTTTTAACAGTAATATTGGTCTCGGTTTTTAAAAAAAAAAAAAAAAAAAAAAGTTAGCCAAATTATATTTTGGGTGTGTTCAAATTGCGATGGGACAGATTTAATATATTATACATTGTTATTGACAGACATCTTTCTCAATAATAGAGTTAGCAGTAGCAATTGTTTTTAATAGTCTCCTGAACTACAAGATTGAACCTGATCTTTAGGAAGTTGAATAAATCTTTATCACAGAGGACAATATCGATTTTGGTTGTTTTCCCCTTCTAGGGTGCTTCTGAAGAAATCTGGCTGTAAAATACCAAGAATTGAACTTGAAGAGATGGGACCTTCGTTAGATCTGGTTATGAGGAGGACACATTTAGCTTCAGATGACCTTTATAAGCTGTCTTTAAAACAACCGAAAGCCCTGAAGGTACGTACCTTGGAAAGCAGATTACTTCCAGATCTATCTGTGAATCAGAGCAAAAGCTGAAGTATTAATTATTGTACGTTTGACCAAAGCTTGCTGTTATACAGGCCAACTGAGATTTCTGGGGCCACAGCACGCTTGCGGTGATCAGCTGGCATACAAACTCTCCTCTGGATGTATATAGAACATACAGAACAAATCTTAATCTCTGAGCTCCAAACAATGTATGCCACCTTGCTTTTAGGCACTTGATTCTCACCAGAGCTCCTGGCACACTCTACTCAGAAATACTAAGGTTGTTCTTCCCTTACAGCCTAAGAAGAAAAAGAATATCTCCCACGATGTGTTCGGTACAACTTATGGTCGAATCCATATGCAGAAGCAAGATCTTGGTAAACTGCAGACGCGGAAAATGAAAGGGTTAAAAAAGAGGCCGGCAGAGAAGTCAGCTGAAGATGATGGGGTTAGTCCCAAAAAGTCAAAATCAGCTTGATATTCTGGAACAGCTTTGAAAACTCTTTGTGCCTTCAAGTTTAGTATATATATTGGAATATAAATGTGTCTGACATAAAAGATTCAGCTGCTGTTAGCTTTAGTTTTATAAAAAAAAAACCCAGCTTTTTAATTCTTTGTTGTTTTAAAGGGAACATTGAGCTTTACCATGAAACTTGGTTATTTAAAATAAAAAAAAACCTGATAAAACTGGCTTAGTTTTCCGAAGCTGAGTATTTATTCTCTTGGTGTTAGCAAACATATGCTAGTCAAGCAGGTGACTCATTTCCCAAACAGTTTTAGGGCTGTTAGCTTGGGAACCCTTGATCAATCAACTCATCAATTCTGCGCAGGACCAGAGCAGTGTATGTGCGTAATACACAACACAACTTCTCTGTTCATTTATTGTTTATGTGTTTCATTCAGTTTTTGCACAACTGCAATACCTGATAAACTCTAAACCATTTTCTGAAGTGTGAACTTGCAGTATGTGTCTGATGCCAGACTATGTTTTTGACTATTGCACCAAGCCCTACTTTACACTTGCAAAATTGGGAGCGATTAAGGTGTTTTTACTGTGTTCATCACCATGGTAGCAAAGTACCTGATGTTTGCTTTAGGCATAAATGAAACCTTTACAGTTTGAATTTCAGTCTTTGATGCCTGATTTGTGCCCAGAATGGAAGTATATGAAGCAGTCATGAAAGGTGCACATCTTCTTGTCTTACCCTGTTTTCCTCCTACCTTTATGCTCACGAGTTAGTGAAGACTCAGTTAAAGACTGGGGTAAAGGGGATGAGAGTTTAAGAGCTTAGTGAGCCTTTGGTGTGGTGTTCTATGTTTTGGAACATATTGAAAAGCCTTGCTTTTTTCTTCTGCTCGTCTCTTTGGAAGCTATTACTCTGCCCTTTAGCATAATTATGATAAGATTGTACACACTTTATCGTGAACACAGCAAGCTTGCTCATCCTAGTTGCGTTTTTAATACTTCATCTTTTCCTGTTGGTTTTCTCAGTGTAACCAGCTGAAGTGTCACAATAGAAATAGGCTGCTTGTTTTTTCTTGTCTTCTGCGTCCTGGATGGAAGCTGTTGAGCAGCTTTGCTCTCTGTATGCGAGAGCTGAGCTGCAACTGTGGCTGTGCAAATGCCTCGCATGATGTTCTTGCTGTGCTGGTTTGATAAAACTTGTAATGTGAAAAATAAAGGGCTTAAAGAGTGGGATCTTTTTGAGGGCACAAACATGTTTATCTTCAATGTATTACCTAATTTTTTTTTTATCATTACACAAGATGAATTGCATGGCTCTCTAAATCTTTTTCTCTTAGCTATAACCCTGTGTTTGAGAAATTGGTAATTGCATAAGCTACTTCAGATTTGTATTTCCCACCATGCTGTTCTGAAGTACCAATCACTACGCTTTTGACTGAAAGCCATGTTTGGTAATAGCCGTAGAAGAATTGCACTAGTGGGCATGCTGTCTTTTATGAACTTATGGTCGTAAAAGTAATGGTAAAAGACATTACGTTCATGAAAGACGGCACGCCCATAATCATAAAAGACTATAAGTTGTATTTTCCTAATTTGGAAGCTAATTTTGGTGCTTAATTTGGTGTTTAAAAACTGAATTTCATAGCATTAATGTAGACCATCTAACATCCTGTTACCTCTTAATGTAAGAAGTGAGACGGTTACTCAGTAGTAGCCCTCGGAGATCAGCTGTTGCATCCTGGCATTGGCATGGTTCAGTGCGGCTGCCGGTTTACTCCCTGCATGAAGAGGAAGGTGGGAGAGGTGAGGGCTGCTACACCTCCCGCCAACTGAGCGCGGTTACTGCGCGGCTTCAGGGAGGTGCAAAGTTTTTGAGCCCAGGAAACGGGTCGATGGGGAGAACCCCACTGTGTTTATTCACCCTTTGCAGGGTCTTTTGTCTGTGCTGACTAGAGGTGGAACCCAAAGTGCCTGGTGTCCCACCCCTGTGGCTGTTTGTGTGTGAATACCCTTGTTTTCTAGATTTTTGTACCGGTGAAATACAGCCGCATGGTGGACAAAATGCATTAGGTATGTGAGGCAAGGAGAAATTCTCCTGGGTATAGTGTAAGGATATTTAGGCTATGCTTTTTCACACTATTCACTTTCAAGTTATGTTGTTAGCGAGGATTAAAATTTGCTCCATTTCTAATAAATACTTTGTACTACTCAAAGTGGTGCCATTTTGGTGCAAACTGTGAGTGGGAAGTGGAAATGCTCTTATTTTTCATGGCAGAAATGACCGCTCTGATCTCTGAATGACAAGAGGGGATGAAGCCAAATGAGCAACTGAGTTCACCTCATTTCTTTCAGAGAAGTTTCAGCCTTGCTGTGAAGCGCTGATTAAGCCACAAGGCTGGTGGCTTAATGCGGTTTCAGATGTACAGCATGTACAACCGCACCTCTGCATGGTAGGCAATTGCTACATTCTGCGTATCTCATTTAACTCAAGGTGAATAGAGATAGGAAGGTTAAATATAACCTTCCTAGTGGCATGTTCTTATTTCCCAGAGTCCTTTCAAGTGTGAGGAAACTTGTCAGGTGCTGCAGTGTAGCTGTGTGCACAAAGAACACAACATGCGGTGCTCAAAGGGCAGCTGATGAAAGGGGCTTGCCCTGCTCCAGTTGCCCCTTGCTTCCAGAGGTCGCCGGGCTCTGAAAACACAGAAATGTGGCCCCAGGGTCTGCGTGGCACGGGCAAGGCGTAACTGGCATGTTCACCCCTTTCCTCCAGCTTTCATCTTCTTACCTCCCAACGCACTGGAGCGAGCTTTATTTACGAGTTGAGCATATTAATAAATTTGGTTTCAAGAAAATCCCTGTGGGCAAAGTGCAGCTCCTGAGGCTGTATCTGTGCGGTAAAACAGACGTGGAGTCGCACATCAGTAGTCAAGCCCGTGCTGTCTTTTCTCCAGCTGTCAGGGTGGCGAGGGCAGGGAGGGTACCCTTTGTGCCTTCTGCGGACCCTCGGTTTGTGCGCTGTTGTTACCCAGCTGTGCTGCTGGTATCCTCATTGCTACTGTTAACTAGGCTAGTGTCATAGTTAACCAATGACATACGTAGAGTTTATAGTCTACCTGCACTGTAAATTTACATGGCTGTTTTTACATGTGGCGTAATTAAAAAAGGTAGGAAGAGAGGTAGATATTGTTGAGTGGCGTGATGTGCCAGGGTCCTGGGATTCCCAATTTTTGGGAATCGGTCCTGGGCACATACAGTCACAGCCTTAGCTCCGTGCTAATGTGGCAGACGGAGCACTGAGAGCAATGAGTGGTGTGTGTTTCAAAAGAGCATATGAACTCCTTTCTGTTTCCTGGATTTTGTGGGTTTGAGTTTATGATTCCTTAGCAACCTTAATTGTTCTCGTTAAGTGCTTTCTGGGTTTGACTGTGAGGGTTTCCCTCCCTTACTGGCTTGGGTGCAGCTGGGGAGGGTTAGAAAGGAGGCTGAAAGGAGGACGTCACAGGCATGCCGGCTATCGCACGGACTGCTGCATCCCCCAGCCAGGGGAAAAAAGGCTGACCATTGCTTATTCCAGATGCTATCAAATATAAGCAGAGGGGTAAGGAGACTAGGGCAGAACTGCGTTAGAGACATTTTCAGTATTAACGAGAGGGAAGTGGAAGATGCTAGCTGTGCATAATATATATAACATAGCCATAAATAATACATCTTAAGTTGTGTATTACATGTGTTGCAGATAGTTCTCCCCTGTCTCCAGTGCAATTTATCTCCTCCTTTTGGACTTTGCTGAAGTGCCTCTCACAGGGCTGACGCATCCCAGATGCAACCCAAAGACATAGCTGAGAAACAGGTCACTTGTATCAGAAGTCAGGTTTCCTAAAAGCGTACAAGGAAAGGAAACACGAGGCTCCTGAATGTGAAGTTTGTGTAGGATTGCCGTCCGAAATGGAGGAATGTTCAAAGTGAACGTTATGGCTAACGCTGTACAGGAAGAACAGCTTTGCTGTCATGCCATTTATGCAGAGGATAGTGAGGAGGAGCTGGCAAAGACATGACTTTCAGTCATATTCTGTCTGCTTGATCTTCTTTTTTTTTTTTTTTTTCCTGTTTCTCTAAGATAGGCACAAAGTAATTCAGGGGAAGTAGAGGCAAAGTTTTGCGCAGAACTTAACAGAGAGCATGTGTGGTTAATGACATTCCCCCATTCTCATTATGTTCCCTCTTTCCCCCTTGATAATCCCATAATTCTTCCTGTGATGTAACACACCACCTATGAATTTGGGATTTCTCACTCTGTCCATGATAGCGAAGTACGCCCATATGGGCCCTAACTGTCTTCTGTTTTGATTGCTGCAATTTTCTCCTCTTGACTTTCTTCACTCTCACAGCCTCCAAACCAAACCAGATGCGCTGCGGTGACCCGTTTCCTGCTGTTTGTCCAGATCATCTCTTTGTGCTGGCACAAAGTTGAGTTTCTTGTCCTTTATGACTCGTGATTGTTACGTTAACGTCTTCCTTCTGCTCTACTAGTGGTCACAATATTGGTCCCCCTCATCTTTCTCGGTTACCCTCTGTACTCTGCACTGATCATTGTTTGCTTAATTCCCTGTTCAGCTGATCACTGCAACAATTACGGCACTTACTGAGAGCGTCTGGACAAACTGACACAAGGAATCAAGAGCCACGTTCAGCATCAGGAGTCGAACTCCAGAGCCAGAGGTCAGGAGCTGGAATCAAGAGAGGGGATGGGATGAAGAGCTGTCCTGTCAACCACAGCATTAGGCATGTCGGTCAGGCCGGGAAATCTGCAGGAAAGGTCTAAGCAGGCCCATTTTTCCAGTTGTTGCCAAAGGGGGAGAATGTCAGCCAGAGCACTGACCTGTTGGCGCCCGTGGAAGGGACGTCAGGCTTTGCTCATCAGACTCGGAAGGAGTTCCTTAGTTGATTATTCCCTGCCAGGGAGTTGCATACATTTGGCTTGTGCTACATTGCCTGCAACGATGTGAGCAATGCACAATAAACAGTGCTGCAACACGAAGTGAGATGAATTTAAAAATGTATCTCCGTCTTCCCTAATGCTAAGGTGGCCATGGAGAAGGCAGTGCTCAGCACGTGAAGGGGCCTCCACTTGAGACAGAGCCCTGTATGATAATTTTAAGGCTGCTTTAGGTGCTGGCGTTGTTTTTTCCCTTTTTAAATCTGTAAAATTAAACCATTGATCACTGCTGCTGGCCTCTACGCAGGAGAATTACTGCTACAGCAGCGACTATCTACGTTAGCCGTAGATAGGCACGCTGGGGCCTAATATCAGCTGTTGCCAAAAGATAGCTGAAAGGCCTCTTCCCTCCCCGCCTGTTTTTCAGATAAAAGCATATTCCTTGTACTAAGTCAGGATTTCTGTTTTCTTAATCCAGAAAAGTCCATGAGTAGTTAAGGTCTTTTCAGTTTTGATTGCAAGTTGCTAATGTTTTTCTCCAGTGGAAATTGGGCTCCCTGGCTTAAAAGTTGCTCTCTCCTCTGAGGGAAGGTGAGGGAGGGAACGCAGAAGTGAGGTAGAAGAAAAGATTCAGGCAAAATGTCTCCTCTCTCCCCTGGTGTGTCATGCTCTTGTGTGTGACAGAAACTAGCCCCAGTGCAACGGAGAAATGTAAGGTATTTAGCAGTATAAATTCACACCAAACATCTCTAAGCAAAGCTGAGCTCTCCTGGTTCTCATGAGCAAAGAGCTGTTTGGCATGCGTCACTGCCAAAAGACAGGCAGTCACATCTGCTGTATCAGGAAGTTTGTATTGGGGTGGTTTGCTGCAAAATGCGCAATGTAGAACTTGCATTCACCTCCCATCACAGCCATTTAATTTTTTAAATTGAAAATAGACTATGATGAAGAATTAATGACACCTTCCAAAGTGCACATGCAGCATGCCAATAAAGAGTAATAAGCTTTTCATTCATAAAAGGTGATGGATTTCAGCTCCTGTTGGCTTACTTTGTACACAGGAATAATTCCTTGCTCATTAGGGTTATTTGAACGAAATATTAGGCAGGCTTTCTTTTTTATGTCATGAAAAGAAGTTTGTAGGTGCTTTTTTCTTTTTTTTTTTCTTTCTTCTCGTTTCTTCTCTGAACGTACCTGATATACCTAAGGGTTCTAGGATATTGTAGGCAAACAACTCAAGTGTGCTCTGCAGTTGATGAGTGAGGGGTTTCTGTTTGTGTTCCAGATGCTTGTCTCTTCAGGGCTGAGCAGAAAGGCTTACTTAAAGAAAGGTTCAGAGACCTGGTAACTGCTGAGCGTTTCCTTCTCGCTTTCATTCCAGAGAAAGAGGGATACCCACCCTTCCTGCCATTAGCCTTCTCCAATTTCTCAAAGGCAGCAGGTCATACATAATGATATTTATTTGAAAAAAACCTAACACACAAGCCCAACAGGATAGATACCATGTGGGGATTTAGCAGCAGTGCTGACATAAGGAGTCATGAAGGTGCAGCTGTTTGTGGTACTGGCAGCCAGATCAGGGAATTGAACTGGCTTAAAAGGCGGGGGTAGGGGGAGAAAAGCAGGGGGGCTGTTTGTTTTGAAGCTAGATCAGTTGCCCAGTCTGGCTCACAGCACAACTGGGTGGTGCACTGCCACACTGGGGAGGAAGCAAAAGGCTGGTAGTGGGATGGGAGACGAGAGGGAGCTCCTGCCACTTGTTTTGCTACTTACAGTAATATCTGTAAGACGGTGCCTGAGTTTGAGAATTACTATGGTTCTGAGTCTGTTCTTAAGGAAACCAATGTTTTTTGGGACCTACATTTGCCATTAAGCTTCATCACAACTTTCCCAGTGAAGAAGATGACTTTTAACACCATTTTACAGATGTGACAGCAAAGGTTAACTGACTGTTTCAGAAGGGATTTGCTTTGGGAGCAAAGGTAAAATGTGAAAGTTGCGAGTTCCCTGTCAGCGTGGTCTCTATTGGTGGCTTTCACGTACCTTGCTGTGGCCAGAGGCTGTGCTGTCTGTGCTGTGGTGGAGCTGGAGCAGCTGTCAACAGTGCTTGGCCAGAAGGAAGTTGACCTAAGTGGTACCACTCACAATTTGTGATTTTCTTTGCAAAGAAAACCTCTCAGAAATTTTGAGGTTTATCAACAAAGACCAACTAGAGCTAGCCCTGGTTAGTTGTAAGAAAGACACTAGTTCATCTGCGTGCCTTTTAGCAAAACATGAAGAAATCTGTTCAGATTGGTTTTAAGGCAACCTTCAACATAATATTCAGGAAACCGCTCCTTTCTGTCTGGAGTAACCTTCTGACAAAACTCCTTACGTGGCTTCTGTTTTAGCTGGAAGGATTTTCTCCACTATGGAGATTTTTCAACATACTTCTTTTCCCTCCAATGCTATGGAGCTATGGTGATGAATAAGACCTTTTGAGCTGTGTTGAATGCTTTTGTTTAATGAATTTGCATAAAAGATTAAGTTCTGCTTGTTCTTGTCTGAGCATGATCAGAAATAGTGCATGGTGGTATGTTATGTTTGGAAAGCCAGCACTGCATCTTAGCACGAGCCTCAAGTCTTTTGAAGACAGATTTAGTTATTTTCTCCAGTTATAAAAAATATTCTAAATTTCATTTAAATTCCATTAGACCTGTGTTGCTGTTTTCAGGAGGTAATAGCTGATTAGGTTCTCAGTTACTTTTCTTTCAATTCCTGGAAGGAAATCTGTTCTGTGGCTTACGTGGTAAAGTGACTGAAGAGTTTAATTGCATACAGACAAAGCTGTCCCTATTAAGGAAAAAGTATAGTTAAAGGAATATTATGAAAAAGTGAAAGGTGAAATGCTTTTTCAGCAGGTGGGCTGCATAGGACATGATAACTCTACCCTAAAGATGGTCTCATGAACGAGATTCTATCAAGGTAAATCTTATTCCTTTAGAGACTCATGCTTGTGGCAGGAGATTTATGCTATCTGACTGGTATGCCTGGAGGAAAAGATGTACTAAATGCTAGTAGAGAAGAAGGAAAAAACTTGTCAAAATGTGTGGTTTATTAAAATGGTGCCAGCATTTGATCAGCACCAGCTATGCTAGACTTGTAATCGATTCTGGGAGCTGAGTTTACAGGAAAGTTTTGTTGTTGTATTAAAAAGGAGAACAGGATGAACTTTTCAACCTGGTAGGTAAAGAGCTAGTTTCCATGGGCCTAACTGTCAGCAAAACAAATAAGTGTTAGGAAAGAACTGACAAACTATTAAGACAGGGCATTAGCAGAGGTGTTTTCTCACAGCAAAAGCCAGATGACTGAAATAAGAAACTTTCTGGTCTTCTAAGTCCCCTCTTGGACATTGAACTAGACATCTGACTTGGAAGACAGGAAAAGGAGAGATAAAAACTTACATCATACTTATTCATATCTGCAAAAACAATTTTGAAACCAGTATGAAAAGTGGTTTTTGCAGGAAAGAAAGAATTGTCAATTATAAAATGAAAGTTGGAGCAAGATCTTTAATACCTTTTCCCATATGTCACACAGAGAAAGCTGTCCCTTCCCCACACACATATAGCTGCATGGGTTTCCATAAGTGTACCACAGTATAAAGTGACATATCATTCCTACCTAAGTATCATGAATCATGTTCCATTTGTAAAAGGTCTTAGGTCCCATTGAGACTTTCTTCAAAACAAAACAAAACACAGCTTCCCAACTTTATATTTACTTGACACACTCTGTTTTGTAGCAGATTTGCTGGAGAGGTTTGTCTTAAATCTTATTCTATTCTTATCCAAATCATAGTCCAACTTTCAAGAAAAACAAGTTTTGAATGCTTACAATTATTTATTGTAGGACAGTAATACCCAGGTTCCTCCAAGAAGGATCCCAGAACCCTGTTGTGCTAGGCATAGTAAAAAATACAGTGTAAGGAAAAAGTCCTCACCAAGATATTGAAGTAGCACATGGCTCTTCAGAGACTAAACATGGCTTTCCTGCATTGCAATAGCTTCTCCTTAAAAAAACAAAAAACAAGACACCTTACGATCTTATCCTTACGGGCTCCTGTTTGCTTGCCGTCACACATTGCAGAAGAGTGTTGAACAGAGTCTGCCCTGGAGAGCCCTGTTTCTTATTGCTGCTGACTAAAATTCAGGGGAAACCCTTAATGAGAACAAGCATTCCTGTTTCTTTGTTTGGAGAATCGTTATTCCTCTTTTATATTTTGTGCTTGCCAAGAAGCACTTGCTTGATTAAAGTGGTTTGTTGTTTTAGATAAATAGTTCGGATTTGGGATATGAGAATCGCTGGATCCACCTTCCGTGGTCCAGAAAATCTAAGTGAGCTCACTGCCACTCTAGCCTTCCCTTTCCAGACAAACACACTGGCATTTCATAGTCGGTCTGTGATGAGGAATGAGCTGTTAGGAAAACAGAATTTCTGGGAGTTGTAACATTTGCAAACCTTTTGTTGTTCCAAATGAGAATGGAAAGCCAAAGCTTCCTGTTGAAAGAAAACTCTAGGGATAGGAGAAATTTGATTCGTGACCATGGAAACATTTCATACCTTTATATTCAGTATAACATGCTGATAATGCAAACATCAATGCTAGTGTTTCATAAGTTGAAAAGAAATTCAGTTAAGTGGAAGCACAGTGCTTTCCTTTGACATTTGTACTTGTACCCATTTCAAATTTTCACCCACGTCACAAGCCCAGAAGAACAACCAGGCTCAAATTCACATCAAGAGTTCTTTTCATCCGAGGTGACACGATTTAGAGAGTGACTTTTCCAAAGGTAAGACTCAACCCTTACGTGCTGGATGGGTTGTCCGTGCTGTTTCCCCAAATGTGGGAAAATAAACTGCAGTGTCTGTGGTAGCAGGGAACTGCATTTGTGCTTCACCCTGGAAGTTTAAAATAAGTATCCTGTTCCAGGTGCTTTGGAAAAGAGCATGAGAACAGGGAGAAACTCAATAGAGCTTTATTTCAATACCTCTTCCATTGTTTCCAAGCATAAGGATACCTGCAGTTTATAAAGTTCTTGAGTTGGAGATAATCTCCAGTTTGCTGTATTCTGTTGTTACTGTATTTTTCTTTCGTGGCTTCTCCTATTGGTTTGTTAAGTATATCATTTTGGCATCTTAAACACTTTGTATTGATTAGTTCCATAATTTAGTTTTGTTGAATGAAGTAGTAATTATTGGGTTAAACTTGAGGCCTGATCATATTCTTGGATCTGCCTTAGGTCTTTTATTTGAGAGTTAGCAGATAAAAATTTCCCTTCACCTGTCTCATGCCAGTCATGATTTTACAGGCCTCAGTTTCCTTACTGATTTCTTTCCTAAGCTGACGAGTCCTGATCCATTTAAATGCTTTTCACACAGAAGCTGTATGATATTGCTAATTTGTCCTCTTTGTATTTTTTTCTAGTGCTGTTATATTCTTTCTGAGAACAGACTTGTATGTAGTATCAAAGGTATTGTTGCATGAGTAATTCTGATGCATACAATACTCTCCTTTTTATTTTCTCTTCTTAATAATGATTAATGTTCTATGTGCCTGTTATAGGGAGCTATTGCTGCCAGAGAAGGAGCCAACATAAGTCCAAGATCTCTCCTCTCTAATGATAATAACATACTAGAGACCATTATTTTATCTACCTAGAGAAGGTTTTTTTTTCACATTTATGTTTCTCAGTATTGAATTTAAGCTGCTATTTTGCTTCCCAGTTACTGGCTATATTCAAATTCTTCCACAGGTTGTAGTTTGATAACATGATATGATGAAGTTTGCTATGATGTTGGATAAATTGGTGGTGTAGGGTGTCACCTGCAAAGATATCCAGAGGACTCTTCTGAGGGTCCATTTTAACACCACTCAAATTAAATTCAGTGTTGGTATGTACAAATGATGAACAACCCTGACACCAGCTTAAAAAAAAGAAGTGTTCTGAGCTAACCATGGCTATTTGGGAGTGAGACCTTGAGATTATATTAGAGAATGAAAAAGTCACTCTGATACTCACAGTCAAAAAAGCAAAGGATTAGTATGGGGAAATAAGAATTAGTAGGAGGAAAATGAAATAGAGTACAAAAATTTGCTGCTGTATAAATTCAAAGTGTGCCCATACCCTGACTGCTGTGTGCAGTTCGGCTATCCCTGTCCTCCACCTTGAGAAGGGCTGTAACAGAACTAGTTCGGAGGAGAGCAAAGATGATTGAAAGGTATGGAATGGCTTCTGTACGAAGAATGACTGAATCAGCTCCTCTGCCTGGGAAAGATATAACTGAAAGGGAATGTCACAAAGATATATGACTTCATGGATGACATGGACATGGTTAATACAAAAGGGTTGTTCTTGTATGGGAAGAGACAGTTAATTTGGGACTATCCAACAAAGGTTACAGGAAATAGGTGGCACGTAAAAGGATGCATTTCTTTCACAGACGCAGTTAAGCTATGGAACTCCTGCCAGAAAATGAGTGATAGAACAAGTCCATTTATCATAATTCCACTAAGGCTGAGGAATACTAGGAGAAAGCTACTGCTTTTCTTCTTTACCAACCACCTGCGCAGTGGAATGGTTTGCACCTTCATGAAGCTCATGGATGACACTGAATTGGAGAAAGCAGTTAGTCTACTGGAGGGCAGGACGGGTCATTCCTCCAGCTTAGCAAGTTCCTTCTGAATGGCCAACAAAAACTTTCATAGAGTTCAATAAAGGTAAATGCAAAATCCTGCACCTGGGATGTCATAACCCCCATGCACCAGTACAGGCTGGGGATACACAGGATAAAGAAGAGCTTTGCAGAAAGTTGCTGGTGAGCAACCAACTGAACAGGCATCTGCAGTTTCTCCCGCAGCGATGAGGACTAACCATGTACTGGTCTGTATTAGCAAAAGCATGGCCAGCAGGTTGAGGAAAGTGATTGTTCCCCTGTACTTGACACTTACGGGGCCATGTCTGGAGTACTGTTTGGTTTGGGCCGCCCCAGAGCAAAAGGGACATGTACAAACTGGAGAGAATCCAGGGAGGGTCACCGAGATGGTCAGGATGCTGGAGCACATACTGCACGAGCGGAGGCTGAGAGTGCTGGGTTTGTTCAGCCTGCAGATGAGAAGACTAAGAGGGGGATCAAAGTCCTGTCTTCTACCACCTAACGGGTAGTTATCAGAGAAGAAGTACTCAAATAAACATACCTGGAATCTGTGTTTCCCAAGACTTGTCATGGCTTTCTGCCTCCTGTGTCTTACTGAGGATGACTTTAGAGAGGTAGAGCTGTTCTGAGCAGGCGGAGCAGAAGCCAAGCAGCTGGGGCAGATGTGAGGGCCTGCACCGAGGACTGGGGGCAAGAGGTGCGCCCTATGGGATGGGGTTTCTTGGAGTAGGAAGGTTGGGGATGTGGAGGAGTGTGAGAGTAGGGGGAAAGGAGGAAGTCTGGGGAGGAAAGAGAATTTAGGGAAGGATGGGAAAGAAGATGGAAAATGTCGGGGGTTCTGGGTTGAAATGATGAGGAGAAATTTTTTGACTCTCAGAGCTGGGGTGGGTTTTGACATGAGTGTGGAGACAGAAGGGCTTGGGAGGTAAAAAGTCACAGCTGGGAAAAAGCAGATGAGAAGGGAGTCAGGGGATGAGCATGCTGTCCTACACAGGATTTTGGGTGAGAATGGGCAGAGATTACTGTGGTGCCTCCCTGCTGTCTCTAACCATCCCTGATCTGGAAACAGAAATTTGCAGAGACCTGGCCTTCCTCTCCCAGCAGCATGGGGTTTGCCTCCCTTATGTTCTCTTTTTGTCAGTCAAAAGTATAAAATTTCACGTTTGATTTCCAGATGAGAAGATAACAATGATTTTGTCTCTCTATCTTTAAATCAGTATCTCAGCAAATCATAGTAATGTCAGAGATCCCCCAAACCCATCTCCTCCTCTCCAGTTTTTCTCCTCCCTTTCCAGCATGAGGCAGAGAAGTATGCGCACATACTTCTACAACTCCTGCGTTGCACTGTCTCCTTGCTCAAATCCATTTCCAAATTTAGCCAGACGATAAATTCTGGAGAAAGACCATTCCTGGCTTGGCCGGCAGGTGGCAATTTCTGCTCTCGAGGAGATCTTACAGAAAGAGGAGTTTGCAGTAGATGAGGCTCCGTAACATATTCAGCGTAAAAACACCTCTGGAAATTGAGTTCGGCTTTCCTGTCATCTACTAACAGATGAGATATCGGAGCTTCTCAGTCTGTGAAATAAGTACTGTTATACATTAAGGAGAAAAGCACTTAATGTTGTTCTGTGTTGTTCACTCAGCACTTAACTGCCTGTTACGCTGTTGTACATGCAGTGCAGGAACTTCTGGTCCCTTTTTAAAGGTATTGTAAAATCTACGTTGTTTCTGGGGTGCTTCCTGCCACATCAAAGGGTCCTGATATGCACTGACATGGAGAGTTGAAATTAAAGAAAAAATTACTACATGTGTGTTTCCTATTGTTACAGACCTAGGGGAAATGAGCTGTTTAGTTTCAGAAGGAAAAACAGTAGAGCGTGCAGGTACAGAAAATATATGTAATAAATGACAAGCTTCTAGAACAGGTTAGCAGAGAAGGCTGCTGAAGGAAAATAATGTAAACTCAAGTTTGGTTCTTTGCTGAGTAGGGAGAATGTTTCAGGGATGATGTAAAAAGCCAGCAAGACAGCAAGTTGGAACTGTGGTTAATGGACAAATGTACCAACATTATCCCGCTAAATACAATGTGTTATTTAGGGAATGCTGCAAATTTTTACAGCTCAGGAGTGATAACTCGCAATGTGGGGAGGAGGAAGGGTTAAGGAGGTTCAAGATGGCATTACAATTTGGTTTCCAGCTATCATGCTGACTAGGCCAGAAAGGAGTACAGAAGTCCTCAGTACATGTGGGGCAAAACGTTTCCTAAATCATTCTCTGGTGACCTTTTTACCTCAAGAAGCATAAACAGGTTATGAAGCAAGCTTTACCTAGCTTTGCGTGGCTCAAAGGTTTGTTGCCCTGATGTGAGACTGAGGGCTGAAGGGAGTGAAGAAGGAAGATTAGTGGGTAGAGGAACTCGGGATCCTGCCAAAAAGACTGGTTTGCTTTTAAACACTCAACATTTCAGACTGACTGAAATACTATGTTTTACTTTCCAGTCATACTGATAAGATCAAACTATAATGAGAGAATGAATTCCTAGACTGAGAGTGTGATTACCAGTTTTTAATTCGAGGTCCTTTCCCAAGCAATTGCGGACAGACCAGAAGCGTGCGATGTCCACCCTTGTATTTCTATCATTAGTGGCTAGTGCTCTGTGAACCCCCAAGTTGGAAGCCCTCTCATTGTCAAAAAAAGCAAGTGCTTCCTTGAGTAAGAGAGAGTCTATGCCACCAGAAACAACCCAGTCAGAGCGGAAGTCTGGAAGGGCTGTCTGGCCTCGGGCTTCAAAGGAAGCCCAGGATTTGCTGGTGGTGAATAGTTTAAGCAGACCGCAGGGACTATGTTCAAAAGTTTGTTTAAAAACAAACAAACCAACCTGTAACTCTTACATGTTCATGGGTAAGAAATTCCTGTACTAAGCCTGTGCCCCTTGCTTTAACACCAAAGTTGTTTCTGAAAACTGTTGTTAGGAAACCATGTTATTAGGAAACAGCAAGGTAGACTCAGAAGGAATTTATCCAATTAGGAGGGTTGGTTTGGGGGCAAGAGCCAGAAAAGACTCACAGTGGCAAGAATAGGGTTAAACATGGGATCTGTACCTGGCAATTTGCTTGAGAAATCCAGAGTTAGGAACACTGGGTCTATCTGCGTCAGCAATTCTTTGAAATGCGGAAGATTGAGGTTGGATGCAATCACTGAAATTGATGTCTAACCAGAGAACAGAAATCAACCCACCTGTGACAATTAGTGCTTCCAGTTAATATCTCATACATATATTGCTCCCCAAAATGAGCTTGACATCTTGTCTTCATAAGAAGCACACATCTTGGCTAGAAAAAATCAGAAGGCTAGCTCTCTCACATTGCTCCTGCACATCAGGAAAAGCAAAATGAGAAAAAATGGCACTCAAATCCCCTTGTAGGTTACCTTGAAGTATCAGCGCTACTGCAAAAAGCTGAAGTCAAACACAATGTTGGGGTTTTATGTTTGTGTCTTTAATTCCTGGCTATGATTGTATTAATTGCACAACCAGAAAACTGCTTTTTCCAACTGACAGCCTTGCGAAGTCATACTGGAAACAGAAAATAGTGTGTACTTTGGCTGAGGTATTACCCGCCATAAAGATCTGGCAACTGCAGCTTGTGTAAAGATTTTGCTAATTGCATTTAAATTGGAGTGAATCTACCCTTCTAACACTGAATAAAGAACAACTTTATTTTTCCCAAGGAGAAAAGCAGATAAGAGACTGGATGTATTCAGGTGAGCAGGTTTTTAACAAGGGTTTCCACACTAAGATTTAACACCACTTTAGCTTCACCTATTTGTTAGTCTGGTGCAAGTTATTGCACTGTGTAAAGTAAAAGATGGCCTGAACTTAAAGCTCTGTAGTTACTCTGCAATAGTTCATATGTGAACAGTCTTTAATTCTTCTAGTTCAACTTTTTACACATCTCCATGATATATTAAGCTAATTCAAGGAAAAATAAACCCTCTTTTGTATGTGGAGGTACATTGGTATGTACAGGAAAGGGCCAGTAGTCCTTTAGCTTCTGCTTCTCTACTGGCTGGTTGCAGTTCATCAAGTATCCTGCAGAAATACAATTAGCAAAATGCCTTAAGATCAAAGGAACTACAGAATTACAATGTCTGAGAACAAAGTGGGTCATAAAAGGTCAGAAAACATTCTTTCTGTAAAAATAAGGGTCACGGGTTATTCTTAAGATCACCTTCTTATGTCAGTGGTGACTTTCTTAGCGAGAATAGTAGGTATGTTTGGGTAGTGATACAGAAATCTGAGATGACTTAATGATTAATAATGCTATTCTCCATAGCAAATTTACCTCAGAAAGAAGAATTATACATCATTTAGTACACGGTTTTCATGTCCAGTCACTAGCATTATAGGTCTTATTAATTGTAAAATCCTGTTAGTACATGGTAATATCCTGCAGTAAATTCCAGCAAAGTGAATTTTGGAACTATGATACTGCTGCTTGTGTATGGTTTTAAATCAGATTCCTGAGTGTTTAGGAATCATTCATGTGGTTTAAGTGGCTTGGGTTTATATCATCTGATTGCTTATTTGGCCCAGTTTGAGCACACGATCTTTCCCTTAAAGGGTGGTACTCTCTGTACTATATTATTCAAACAGTTGGCAACTTCTTAAAAGTTTAGAAGGTGCTACTTGGAGAGCTTAGAGGAGTTGAAGGCTTTTAGTAAAATAATTTAGGTGGAGTGTCATTTAATTTTAAATATTACTATCTTAGGGAGAATTAACTCTTAAATTAGATGACCTTGATTTCACCCTGGTGAGAGAAGGAGGGAAGACTCACCTCTTTCTTTAAAGTGTTTGTAACTAAAATACAAGACACAGCCACCTAAAAATTTAGACATTTTACATACTGAATAATTCTGCCTGAAAACTGATCCTGCATCTGTTGTGTCACATCTCTGTGATCACATGCTGCTGTAATGCAGAGTCTTTTCATAGTCTGTGTTTTAAATAATTGGGAGGATCATTATGATGATAAAGCAAATTGATTATTAATTTTATCCATTTTAGGGAATGTAATCTAGGTTTCCCAGAGAGGAATCTTAGTCTGTTTGCATCCTTTGAGTTACCAAAAGCGCTTTTTCAGAGGGAGTGCAAATAGCAGTTGGGAGCTACTGAATCTGGACGATATACATCTGGCTTTCAAGTAAATGCTGCACTATGAATGACCAGCTATTTTGTCACCTGGTGGTCCTTGTGAGTGAGGCTAGCCAGGGGTAGCACGTTGTCTTTCTCAATATAAGCAATATGGGAGGCACTAACAGTTAAATTTATAATTCCTTTACAAAATTGACTTGTGTGAATATATGCTATACTATAGATCCTTTTTTTCTGTATTCATTTATTTTATTTCTATATCTAAAGTAAGGGTTATCCTATTAATCTGGTAGGGATGGATTTTTATCAGAGTATAAATAGAAAGTGCAGCGCCTGTGTGTGTGCTTACTTTTGAACAAGTAGTGTGTTTTCACTTAGCCACTAAGTAAATATATATTTAGAGGAAGGGCATTGATATGGGATTTATTTAACTTAAAAAAAAAAAAAATCCCTGTCAATTCAAGGACTGACTTAGTTCTGCTTTTGAAAGAGATGAGATATTTGATGGTACTAACAAGAATTGTTATGCTTATTTCACAAAACACAGTTGTTGCAAACTGAATGAGGCTTTTGCATATGCCTTTTTTTGAAATCTGTTTTACCCATATTACCAGATATGGGATGAATTGTGGGTTAAATAATCTATCAACTGGAGAAAATTGAAACAGAGAGAGTATGTAAATTTTGTTCTGAACTGACCTGCAACAGACTGGATTTTTGCTGTGGGTTACCCAACTTTAAATTCAGGCTTTCAGATAATAGTAGAGAAATAGATGTAGACCTAGTACAGTAATTTCAAACAAGTAATTGAAAAAAGATTGCCTTTCTGTTACTCTTTCATGTTTAAAGCAACTCTTTGTGAGTAGGAATCTAGAATGAAACGAAGCTCTTCTGTGCCACCCGCAAGGTAATATGCTGTATGAAGTGATTTATCATATATTTAATATGTCCTATGTAGTTCAAGTATTTCAATGCAAATATGTACAACCTGAAAATATTCCTTGATATATTTAGTATCCTTATGCTACTCTTAAAATGTCAGATTTTTTAAATGTTTGTGTATTTTGACACAAGGCTGTTCGATTTGCAAAGGCAAGTAGACTTTCTACATGGAAGACTTTATTAACAGCTTTCATATGCCTTAATATTTGAATTGACTCACTTAGATACACAGTTTTGCTTATCTAGTAAGTAAAATGCTGACTGTTGTAAATCATATCTTGAAACGGGGGCACTAACACCTGCTAACCCTTGCTATATCGCCTGTAACAGAGAAGCACTTTCAAAGTGACAAAAAGAAAATGGTGATAAACAAAGTTAATTTAACTTGAATAGAAATTAGAATTCTTAAAAAGCAAGAAGCAAGATCAGTGTCGCTTCTGTTCCTGGTGGTTTGTTACTTAGGTAGTATTGGCAGAGGTAGTAGTAGCTCTGTGCTTTTTGGACATTTTTTGCAACCTGAAAGGTCAGTAGAGTAGCAACTGAGCAGACAACCAAAATCTGCTTCCAGACAACAATCAGATTGGGTTTATTTGATAAGACATTTGCTTCTCTGATGCTCCAAATTTTTGTTGAAAACAAAATGGAGTTCTTGAGATTGCAAAGGTGGTCTGGAAGATATTAAATCTATGTAAACAAAGGAAGGAACTTTGAGGTGCTTAGATCCTATGATAATGGATGCAGTATGAAATAGTTGACCTGGATAGTGGTATAAAACCAAGCCTGAAGACAGCCTAAGACAATGGCTTGAAGCAGTTCCTGCTCATTTGAGAGAGATGTTGACTTTGAAGCTCAATGAGAATGTTGCCAACAGTGTTCGTTATTTCACTGCCAAGAAAGAGGTGAATGATCATGCTAAGACAATGTATTCTTCATGCGTCCTCATTTAGTAATAGGATAAAAACAAATTCCACGTTTGGGGTCTGAATAAAAGTTATCTTAAGATGTTCTTCAACTTAATATCCAAGGGTGGGATTAATTTCACCAAATTTTAGGTGCCTAGAGTTCTCACTCGTACATCTAAGCCAGTCATCTGGGCTCCTTTAATATCACTTATCTCATCATAAATGTTAATGTTTAAAGTAATTAATCCCCTGGAATTCCCTGTTCCCTCCTACCAACACTATGTAGATGACCAGCTCTGATCAGATGTTCACAGTGGAGACAGTGACAAGGTAGGCTAGAGGAATCCTACACTGCTATCAAAAACTTAGCCTTGTGCAACTGGAGATTTGCAGGGGGCAGAGGGCTTTTACAGTTAACTGTCACTTTCTTTCACTTGCCTACTTTTAATAATAGTAGTTATATGTTAACTATGTCCCAGATAACCGCCTGTCAAGTCCCATCTACACTTCGCTGAATAAAAAACTAAAACTGAATTTAATTTGTAGAGGAGCCAGACCTGAGCCATAACCCATGCTTTAGGTGAACCTACAAGAGGAAGATGTTAAGTCTGGAACTGTTGCTTTAAATAAATGTAGAAGTGAGAATTGGACCTGTTGCTTACCCTCAGCTTCACTAGTTAGATATTTAAGCTACTCTCTTTCCCTCTCTCATTCTGCTCGCTCTTTCTCTTTCGAAAGGACAAGAAAGAAAATTCTCTAGCTATTCGTGAAGTAGGAGGGAACCTGTATCTTGACAACTAATAGCACTTTAGGAAACTTTTATCGCAGGTATTATCAAATGCTAGCACTAAGGTTAGATGCTCCCAATGCTCCCCACAGTAAACAAGTAAAATCCGTGCTTTGTATCTTTGAAAATGAATGTGACTCATTTGCTTCAGCAGTGAGATGCAGTCTCTGTACTTCATACGACTCAGCTGGAGCCCAGTCTGAAACTTCAGTAGAACATCCTGTCTGGCTGCGAGATGCATAAACACTGCTTACTGAATGGGATTTAATCTAATGTTGATCTTCATGCAGTTGGTGATACCATATGTTTTTGTGTTTTAATGGTTATCCTGTTTATCTCATCTTTCTGACTTAAGGCTAAATGCTTTTGTTGAATAGGTGCATATTAATACTAGCTGAAAATTAAACAACAAAAAGGCTTAATCATTAAGAGCATGCATTAGTCTAAGTAGTCACAAAATTTTTTGTCAGCCTTATGTCCTCTCTGTATAGTGCCTAGCTTTCTTGGGTTTGCGTCTATTGTACCACTTGTTGCAAAGTTGTGACGAAGTTAGGCATTTTACTAAAGACCTTTTTTTTCCTGGATGATGTAGGCATACCCTTTTCATTGATTACAGTACAAATTCTAATCAGATCAACAGAAGAAGGAAGAATTAAACTCTCTGAACATGTACTCTTCACGCTTGGCATCCTGTCCACTTTATCTTTGCAGAGGACTACATAATTTTGAAATGCTCTACAAATAAAATGATTTATAGAAAAAGCTGTCTTGGTGTGTCACTAACAGCAAACTTAACTATATAGGTAATTTTTTTTTTTTAAATAGTTGGCAATCAAAACATTCTTTATGGTCAAAGAAAATGCTGCATACGGGAGCTACTGAAGTATTGGTCTCTTTTCAATAGCTTGTGAGAAAGCGAGTGAATGTTTATAGGGAGCTGGCTGGAATTTCAGATAGGGTTGCAGAAGATGCCATTTCCTGGTCTGTGGCTTTTGAGAGCCCACAAATGACAGGGCAGACTCCTCCTTTGGCACTGGCATTTTATATATTGATCCTAAAATAGGCATAACCTAAGTACCACCACAGCAGATGTCTGTCGCAAGCATTATGTCTTTTGTATGCAAAATTGCTGTTTGTTTGTTTTATCAGCTGTAGGGTATTAATAAAACATGTAAAATAATAAATTGCTATAAACAGGAACAAATCTTAGACAAAACAAATGTGTTTCTCACATCACATTTCTCATCTTATCCATTCTCACTTGATTTTCACTTTCTCTTTTGGTGTTGGTTTTATGATTTTTTTTTTCCTTGCTCATAACAACAATTTAGCTGAATTAGATATAGTTACCCATATACAAGTCTGTAATCTCTTTATTTTCTCTATTTTTATGGCAATACTCTCATGTCCGTCTTCCTTCTTTTTCCCTTTCTTTTCAAACTATTTTTCCAGTGTCCATGCAGGGCTCAAATAACAGAACAATGGTGGCTTTCCTTTAACATATCTTTCCAGAGTTAGGTTTGGTTTTTTTTTATTTCAAATAGCCTTTTTTTTAAATTCTTTGATAGCAAGAATTTAAACACCAATGCTTTTATTGTGAATTACTGGGGTTACAAAACTGGTAGAAATCAAACTGAAGTCAAACCTGCCCATATTCTGTTTGCAAAGTACATTTTCTATGGAAGGTGAGGATTGAAAATTATCTGACTACGAAGAGTGAGCCTTTATTGTTCTTGTCCTTGGGAACTATTAGGGAAATAGCTGAGATCTCAAGAGACCTCTCTTGGAAGGGAAGAGGCTAAGTTCTTGACAGGAGCAGAGTGTACCAAAGAGCAGAGGTGCAAAGTTTCCCTAGGTAGCTACTTAAGGCCTGTAAAGGAAGGCTCCATGTGCCCTAATTTTTTCATGATATAAACTTTTTTTTGTTTGGTTTAGACAAATAACAATAGGACAATAATATACAGAACACTGAAGGAACATGCAGAACAGTTACGGCCATCAAATTTATAAAAACTGTATGTACTGGCGAATCAGATTTTGTGACTCTCCATTCCCAACAGTGTAAGGAAAAAGGGAAAAGTAGTCATTTCATACTAATCAGGGGATAAGAAACACTTAACTGGAAAATAGAATCTATCTTAAGAAATGCTTAGAAGTTGCACACAATATGTTTACAATGTTTTTTTTAAAAAAACACATCCTTTATCTTAAAAAGTGGGGGTGGGGCGGGGGGTGTCATTACAGTGTTTATGGGAAACAGGGAAGTGAAACTGCAATACATAAACATTATATTGAAAAACACGCGGAGAAGGAATTAGTCTTGTGCTTAACTGAACACGGTCCAAAAGAGAAAAAATACGTGTTTCTTCCCTCAAGCTGATTTGACTATCTATCATACAGTTCACAGGCCCCCATTCAGGAAGGTAGCTGAAGTAATCTGAGGAGTCTAACTGAAAGTTAAGAAACATATTTAAGCGCTGGCAGAACTGGGCCCCGTCTGATCAGTCATATTAAGATCCAGTCTTGGATTTTGCCCTTGTTTATTCCTATGCAAGCAAAAGTTTAATTAAGGTAATCATTGCTGGCAAACATAATGAATATTGAATCTGGTTCAAAAAAAGGTTCGCTCTGTCATAACCATTCAAAAATGTTATATTCTGGTGGGCGAAGCTTGATTTGTTGTAAGAAAGCTCAATAGATTTGGACAACAGCCTCTGGACAAAGACTTGCTGGAGAACGTGAAGCGTTAACTTTCGGATGTTAAATTGCTTATGAAATATTCTGAGCATATTTAGGTTTATGATAGGCTTGGGGTTTTTCATAAGCATTAAATCTTGTTCCTTGGGGGAAACAGATGTGTTTTTCAATGGTTGGCCAAAAGTTCTCTCTTTGCCTTGACAATTATTATGTATTTCACACAGCTATACTGTGTTTTGTTATGGGCTTTCATTTTTTCCGTATTCTACTGCTGTTGTATGTGCAATGTTTTTATGTTTAACTTAGATGGGCATGGATAACAAGACAAAGGGAGCATGCAGCAAGATTAGTGCATCTATAAAATGCCCTTCATCATTATCATAAATGTATTTGTAAAATTTAAAAAAATATTAACTTATTTTAAAACAAATTGGAGGACACTAAACATGCAAAATAAAAAATCCGAAGGTCAATTAATACTAAGAGCCAGGCATTCTTAAAGCTGACACCCATTCAATATGCATTATTACACAGGCTTTCATTATGTCGTTATATGGTTTTCTTTCTTTAGCTACTACTTTTCATGTGGAGAGTGACAGTAATTTATGCTGATCGAGGCATGGTCTTAAGAATCTGTGCTTCATTTTGGACAAAGTTTTGTTACCCCATGTGGCCACTGGTAGGTAGGAGGGAGAAGGTGATTCCGGGTCAAAAAAGGAGGAAGAGGCTTTAACAGGCAGGCAGGGGAGTTGGATGGCGCAACTGATAGAACAGTAGCAGCCCGAGTTGCGAGGGAAGAAATGGGGGTGGCGTACGAAAGCAAGAGGCTGCTTTGAGACCTCTAGGTCTCACTGGGAAGGATGAAGTATTCAGACTTAATCTGCTGGTTTTCTTTCAAGAAGCTCCTCTTCCTCATCAGGCTCAAACTGCCTAAAATATGAGTAGCTGCCAAACACATGAACAGATGTGCGGCTGAGAGTTTGGAAGCAGGATCACAGGTCAAAAAGCTTGTCATTTAACCCTCGTGACCTCAGCTTTCCCTACCCTCTCACTTTCCTGGCTGTGGGGAGGAAAGGTCAAGAGTTGATGCCTCTGTGCAGGTGGGAAACATTTAACGAGGTGTGCAAGTGCAGTATTTTCTCTTCCTTTGTTAAAAAAAAAAGAAAAAAAAAGAGACGACAACCGGGGAGAAACGGTTTCACCACGGTCACCCCTGGCAAAGTGCTAAGGGTGGCCCATGGGGAGGTGGAGAGCTGTCCCGGAGTGCAGTTCCCTGAGGACGGCGGATGCCCCGAAAGCCCTGGAGCCGGGCGCCTCGGCAGCAGGGCTGAGAGCCCTGAGGCCCGCCCTCCCCTCGAGAGGGACGGTGGGCGATGGAGAGCTCCCCGGGAGCCAGCGAGCGCCGGGCAAGGCCGAGCAACGGCCGTGAGGGGAGGGCAACGGCTTGTCAACCCACGCCAGCGGGGGGAGGCGCGGAGGGGCCCCCCTCGCTTAGCGTTTTGGGGTGGTTTTTCTTTATTTGGTGGGTGTTAGCTAACCCGCCGGGGAGGGAGTTTCAGACTTCTTCCTCAGTTCACGGCTACCCAGAAAGGGTAAGCCGCAGCAAGACACCGCTGGGTGTTAACTGCCCTGCCTCATGGGGAACTAACTCGGTCTGGGAGCGGGGCCAGGGGCTTGTTTACTGCTTTCCCCGCCTCGGCCGGCGAGGGCAGCGTGCGGTACCTGTGTGTGGAGACTTGCGGGCGTCCGCCTGACGCCCAGCGCGAGCGGCGGCCGTTAACTCTTGGACTTCCAGCCTCGCGCCCGCACCCGCCGCGCCGCGGGGTAAAGCCGCGGGGGCCGGCACGCGCCCGCGCAGCCTATACGTACGCGACCATACGCGGCTATAGGCGCCCGCCGGCCCAAATCCGCCCGCGCACTCACCGCGCCCCGACGCCATATTCGCGGGCGCGACCAACTTCGCGCCGGGCCGGGGGGGGGGAAGAGTGGACGCGCCGCCGCCGCTCACCACCCCGCCCCCCGCGCTCCCGCGCCCTTCCCCACCCCACTCCCCGGCGGGCAGCGGAGAGTAACGGCGGCGGGGCGATCTCGGAGCGGGGCCGGGTGCGGCGACGGAGGCGGCGGCGGCGGCCTTTCCCTCCCCCCTCCTCCCGCGGGCGGGTGGTCGCGCCCG
>JAVKLA010000014.1:24965142-24978648 GCA_034782735.1 Sagittarius serpentarius | reverse complement strand
CGTGGCAGCCCGGCCGTACCGAGCGGTGAGAGTGGCGCTCAGCCGCGGGCGGAGACGGAGGCTCCCGTGAGTTCGGGGTGTCCCGGGAGTCCGGGGCCTGAGCCCCCAGAGGGCGGCTGGGGCTGGGTGGTGATGCTGGCCGCCATGTGGTGCAACGGCGCCGTCTTCGGCATCCAGAACTCGTGCGGAGTCCTCTTCGTCTCCATGCTCCAGCTCTTCGGCGGCGGCGAGGACAAGCAGCTGGCGTTCAAAACAGGTGAGGGGCGGCGAGGGAAGGGGTCGGGGTGGCTTCCAGCCCTTTCCGCCTTGGGCCTCCCCCGCCCCCAGCCCGGGCGGAGAAGGTGCCCCGGCCGGTAGCTCTCGCTGCCAGCGGTGCAGCCGCTGCGGCTGCCGGTGTCCGTGCCCCGCGGGGCTGTCGGGGCCGGCCCGCGGCTGCTGCCCGTCCCGCCTCTCTGACCGCAGACCCCTCGGGGAGGGCCGGGCCGGAGCCTGCCCCGCCGCCAAGCACACGTGGGGCTGGGCTGAGGGACTCGGAAATAGTCCTTTCGTCGAGGCGAAGAGAAGCTCCTCTCTCCTGCCTGCGAGAGTTTGCGCGCACAGCCGTGCCCCAGAGGCGGTGGCGTGGGGCAGCAAGCTCCTGGGACATCGGGGGAGAGGCTGCAGGGAGAGAAGCAGGTGTACTCGAGTCCTTCCACAGCGGGATTTTTAGGCATCTCTCATCGTGCATTAGGGGAAAAACGCATACTCTTGGTCCCAGAAAGTTTTATCCCGCCCCTGTCAGCCTAATGATTAGTGTAAATTAACAGTGGGGTATAGTGGCACTTAAAATATGTCAAGAATGGGCTTAACAGTTGCCAAAACCAGCGTTTTGATGTGTAGATTTACAGCTGTAACCGATATCCCAAAACTCACCAGTGAAGTTTAATGATGCTTACTAAACTCTAGAGACATAATAGTACTGTCACAATCAAATGTTCACTCTGCCATTACTAATCTAAATCATTCTAGACACATAAGTAGAAATTAATTCAAAGGTGAGCATATATTGTTTTATTTTATGTAAGTTCTCTTTGAAAAGTGTCTTGTGCTTTGACTGTGTAAGTTGAGGAAGTGCAATTTTTGGCTCTCTCAATAACGAATTAATAAAGTAATTTATTATAGTAAATCATAAAGTTGGCTTATTTAAAAGGTAGCTTACATATTAAAATATTAAAATGGAATATTTAAAAAAAACCCAAACATGGTTTTTTATGGTTTTGTTCCTTACTAAAAAAAGGTGTTCCAGATATGTAGCCCTGCAGAGGTGTAAGCCTTCTAGGAAACTCAGTACAGAGTGGTGTTACAGACCTTTAAAAGAGTTTTGAAATTTATGTCTTCCTTAATATTGGGATAAGTGGGCCTGAAGTTGAGATGTAGGAGACAAAGAAGCTAATTTTCCTCCCCTGGCTTAATAACAATATTCTTGTCTGAAGTAGAAAGCCAGGGCAGGTGTTAAGAGTGAAGAAAGCTGGAAAGCTGTGGTGGAGCATTAAGTGATGTGCTCTCCAGCGTTTGAACTGTTTATGGTGATGTACAAGGCATATTGCTTCATGTTCTTGAGCTAGAAAAATGGGAAGCTGTGTATGTCTACACATTGGGTGTGGCAGTGCCTGCTTCACAGAAGGGAAATGTGTGTCCAAAAGTAGGTGCCTAGGCTCCTTAGCCTGTGCAGGAGAAGAATGAGGTTGTTCAGAGGAGGTGCTGTAAACATTTGCATGCTGACCTGGGAGCCGCTGGCCAGTCAGAAATGCAGAAAAACACGGGTGGCTGATACTCCTTGTCTGCTTGTGTTACAGAGGTGTAATTGCTTTTTCTGAGGATCTGGCTCTCTAGTAATGGTCTCGCAAAATAGTCTTAAAAAAAAATTGGCTTTTAGGTAGTAGTGCAGTAGTCAAAATAATCAACAAGAGAAGGATTGAAATTACTATCTCCTACCTTCCAGAAGTGTAATTGCACCACTGGTGTTTAAGTGAGGTGAGATTGCGGGTGTGCTCCGCCCATGTTTTTGAAAATTTGCCCAACTGCAGAAAAGAGTAGGGAAAAAATGGAACTTGGCTTTAGAGCCTAGTTGTTTTGCGTCCTGCTTAGAAGAATAGGAAGAGTTCTGTGTCTTGGATGCAGCCAGCACCTCCTGCCTTGCTTCTCTTTTTTTTTTTTTTTAATAAGAAAAAAAGCTACGGCTGCATTCTGTCTTGCTCTGTCAGGTGTGCTCTGGTTTGGGTAATGCAGAAGACACTCATTTTGCTTTTTTAAATCCAGATGAGTTTAAGTTGGGGGGAAATAGTGTGAGGTAGTGCCTTGACTAGATGACTTGTGTGCATATGAAGGAAGACTGCAAATACGAAAGTGCCTCCTGTAAACAGCAGAAGAGCAGATAAAAAGGTGTCCTTCCTTTTAATACCTGAAAGTACCCTAATGAGTTTGGGCACCATAAAGGCTGAGCAGCAGCAGTCAAACAGAACTTTTTGTTCCTTAATGTTGAACTTCATCGCTTAGAAACTGTCTGCTATTTTTTTATCTTGTTGAAGATAGGACCGAGAGTGAACTGAACTAAATAAATTCTGATACAATATTTAGCTTGCCATAAAGGGGAGCTATGAACAGAGGTGGCAAATTGCACTTAGTGTAGAACGTATTGAATGCTGATGGATTAGGTGGCATGCTGTAGAAAGGAAAAGAATGACTAATGGGATAAAGTCAGTATGATTTTAGTGTTAGAGAAAACCCTAGCCTGATCATTCCCACGGTATTGATTATAGTACCTAATCTAGTTCGTCTCTTGTGTTTGGACTGATTGAGGCTTAAAACTGGCAGTGGAAACTGAGTTTGAGTCAGGTTTAATGAATTTGAAAACTGGGATTTGTATTGACAGTTGTCTTGCTGTGTGGCTTTGCTTTGGCATACAAAGTTGAATATTCCTTCTGAAAAAAATATTTCTTTAAAATCTGGAATGCTGACTTTTGAGAACCATGATAATCTCTCCTGGGACCCCAGGTGTCTAGAATCTTGCAGCTGATCCAGAGTGCCACAGAATTCAACTTTTTTTAACTGCAAGATTACTTAGCTGTTGCCAGGAGCGTATGTGTTGCCAGAGGTTTTTGTGTGCCTGCTCTTTTGGGACCGGCCCGTAGTTGTCTCTTGTCTGGTGTTTTCCTTAAAAAGAGGAATTAAGTAGACTGTATATAGTACGTGCTATTTTTGTAATCTCTTAATAACATTTTGTAATGTCTTAATAATGGATGCCTATCCCTATGTAAGGCAAAATGAGAGGGAATTAAGTAATCAGAGTATGTGCTATTTCTGTTATTTTTAGTAGATGGGTGGATATTTGTCAGTATGAAAGGCAACATGGGAGGAGCATGCAGTCAAGAAGTGACTCTATCTTGCAGATAAGGAGTGGAAGGAACCGAGAGTACAGGCAAGGCATTATGAGGCCGTTTCCGGAATGCAGCATCATCTCTGGATAAATAAGATGAATAATGATAATTAACATTGTTGCAGGATTTAGGAGTGTTAATGGAAAAACTTGTGCTGTGAGTTATAGAGGGTTCACAATTTTCTTCAAGGGGCATCTAATTATAATTCCTATTTTTTATGAAAAATTTTGAACATAGTTATATACAATATTTTGGTATTCACATTAGGGAAAAGCTTGTTTCTTTGCTTATGTAGTGCACTGTATAAGCATTTCCATTGTTTCGTTGTGTAGCCAGTTTTTTGTTCAAAAGCTAATTGATACACAACTACAGAAGAGGAAGAGCCCCCGACATAAGTATAAAACTTCTAGAAAGGTGTGCCTGAAGTCTCAGGAAACTGCTCTCTTCATTGTTTATAGTTCATTGTGTTTGAGGAACAAGTTGGGTGGAAAAACACAATGGCAATGAAATATGGGAGGCTCTTAGTCCTTGGAAATAAGGCAGACCTAGTAGGCCTCTAGTGTTCAAACGTAATTGTAGCCTGATCGTCCTTGAAGGGAAAGGATTGGGCCCCGGGGCCAGTCCAGGTTCTGGCAGGAAGACCACTTGGTTTCTGTCCCTGTTGGCATTGGCACAAAGGGACGTGGAGCACTTAGCCAGCCCCTGTATCATCTCCGTTAGAGATCTGGTGTGTGAGCCCCATCTAATCCTGTGTTGTGCTCTCTTGATAGATGCCTCTACTGTATAGGTTTTTGTGTGTGTGTGTGTACACATACCTGTTTTCAAAAGGCAAATAAATACTAAGGTACTAGTGGCAACAGAGACAAAAATACTGGGTTTCATTTTAAAAAAAAAAGGTAAATAAAATTACTAGTTCTAGTTGTTTCATTACTTCTCATTCTATGACTTACAATGCTGGTTCTGTAACTCTGCTAGATTATTCTCTGTTCACCTTCGCTTGTACAAACAGCCTTGCACAGGAGTATATACTGTTATTACTGTTCTGCATCCTCATGTTTGTTTTGTGTTAGCAAGTGTTACTAGAAGACAGTGCATCAGCTGGCCTGAACTGGTTATCTGTGTGCTTGTATGTATCTACCTTGGTTTGACTTTGTAAGGTGCAGCCTTTGGTGATGTACCTGGATATCAGAACGATTGGTAGCTCACTGAGCTGGTTTAACACCGTCAGCACCATCGGGGCTCTTGGAGCTCGATTGTTGCAGGTCTGATAGGGCAGGGAGGAGAATTCTGCCTTTGCTGTCATACCCAGGCCATAACTTGGATACTGTGAAAATAATGTTGGATGACTACAAAGATCTGCAAGTGTTGAGGACGAGAACCACTGCTATATGGTGACTTAATTTTGCTGAGCAGGGCTGGCTTTTTAATTTAACAGGACAGTTTGGAGTTGAAGTTTTTCCTTTACTCTTTCTTTGAATCTTTGCTATCTTCCTGAGCTTTGCTTCAGAGATAAAACCACCATCAGCAGTTTCATTATCGTTCAAGACCTTGTTCTGTAACTGTCCTTCAGAACCACACTTTCTAATTTTATGGTATGTGGCTTCCAGTAAATTGAGAAGCTTGGCAAGCTGGAACTATGTCACATGGCTTTTGAGAGGGCAGTTGACTTTTTCTGTCTTTTTTTAAGAAGAAATAAATCAAATTTGGAGCACAGAAGTTATCAGAGCATGCAACTGTAATTTGTGTGAGGTACAAGAAAGCACACTACTATGTAACCGTTTGATCAATAAGGATTACATTGCAATGAAGGATGTAGTTCTACAAAAACTTGGACCAGTGGGTATCAGTGCTGCTGTAGTCTGCCTTCCTCCCCATGGCTGTGTGACCATTGAAGCCAGTGCAGGGAGCCGGCAGTGGGAGCAGATTGGCTGAGAACTAACCTGATGTAAAAGTAACAATTCATTTTATTCAGCTGCAGTCGTAGTCTTGTACTGTTTTGACCTGGCTTTGTGGTTATAAATATGTATGTAAATGCAGACTCTGGAGTAGTTGAAATTATGACTGGGTCGTACTGGAAAGTTAAAGGTAGTTTCTTTAGTATGCTCTTTAGTATCTCTTTAGGACAGAATAGTTAATACCACTACTGTTTATGCATACACACGTGCACATACATCTTTATGCCTCTAGCTCTGGAGCATTTCTCTTGTGCTCTTGATAACTAATTTGCAGACAGATTAGCCTTGTGCCTGCTAGTTAGTGTCTTTTTGTTTTTCCTCTTGTTGAAATTCACGTTGGTTAGATCCTTTCCTGTTCCAATTGTAGACTAAATTGCAACAAGTTGCTTAGTTAGAATAATCTTCCTAATGGGTCTGAAAGCTAGTTACCAGTTTATTTTTGTGGGCTTCTTTAGAGGCAGTGCTTTAGTATCACAGGGATGAAACATCCCTATGAAATGCCAAAGATGGCTGGCTGTTGGCACCACTCTGCATTAAATGCACATGCCTCAAGTTATGAGCTTTTGTGTGCTGCCTTTCAGACAAAACTATCCTCTCAAATCTCCTTCAGCCAAACCCACCTAAATACTAAGTTTTTACTGTAGTTTATTCAGGAGGTGAGAAGTTGCATGAAAGCAAAATGCTATTGAATGTCCTGCAGAGTAATTTGCTGTTAGTGTAATCTTATCAATAAAGGTGTTCCTTTAAAACTATTACATTGGTACAACATTAAAAAGTTAAATGTAGTTTAGTGCCTGCCTGTAGCTATGCTAATCTAATTACATGCATCAAAGTAATGAAAGAATTCTTAAAATTAGGTTAAAATAGTTTAAAACATCTTAAAAAAATAAGTGAAAGTGTTAAAATGAAACTTTATTTTTGGCTTATTTTTCATTCATAAGAGAAATGCCTTGCTTGATGGCTCTTAAGATGGTGTTAAAACTGTTTTCCAGTCTCATCCTTAAATGGCAATTTCTAAAGGCTGTATGTAAAATCTTTTTATTGAGCGCTTTCATTTCTAATCCAAGTAAGCAGCAATGTCATGTGCTTAGACTGTTCTGCAGATGCATGAAGACTCAAACTTGGTTTGATTTCCAAGCAGCGGAAGAAACTTTCTTTCATTTTGAACATACTTTACCTAGATGGCTTGCTGGTCTGTCATCCGCCATTTTGCTTTCAAAGTGGCTTGGGACTGGTGTGTATATGTGTGTATAGATATATTTTCATGCATGTGTCTTCTTATGTCTTTTCCATGGATAAATCTTTCAAGTACTAACATTTTTGTTCCATGTGGAATTTTTAATACTCTCAGTTAATGTTATTTCTTTGTCGTCGTCTCTGCGTCTATAACCTTCTGTAACATGGTGAAGAAAGGTACTGTGTGTCATATTCCAAATGAGGCTTTGCTGTTTTGTGGCATGACGTGATGTACTATGACGACGTTGTGCTATCTAGTTTGTGTTATTTACATAAGCTTATGTTTTCTTGCTGCTTTTTATTAGTACTTGCATTCAGTGGAGTTTAGTTGACTTTGAAGTTTTCCAGTGTGCGTTGCTCCTTACTCTTAAACTCTGTTTTGTTTAACTGGTTCCTATAGTCTGTTCAATGTTGTCTTATCCGTTTTGGCTACCATTCTTTGAGGTTCCTCAAATCCCTTTCTGATTTTTGAGTTGGCCTAAACTGCTGTCTAAAGAGGAAGTTAGCAAAATGTATATGTTTATTAATAGACCACCTTCTTCGACTTTGCAAGATGTACCAGTGCTCAGTGCTCTTTGCCTATCCATAAAGATGATTTAATCTTTTAACTTAGTCTGCTTTGCCTCCAGACACTTTCAGTTTCCTGATAATATTCTCTTTTGTCATGATTTGATTTCTTTAGCCTCTTGAGAGGAGTGTTGTTAAAGGCCAACTTGAAGTTGAAATGTTACTGGTCTCTCTTCCTTGTATTCAGTTTTGCATGAAGAAATGTAGTAGACTGTTCTCAAACTATTATAGCATAAATTGTCTATTTATTCTTTTAGCCAGTCTACTAGAGCAGGCTGCTGAGGACCTTGCCCAGTTGGGTTTTGACCGTCTCCAAGGACGGAGACTCCACAGCCTCTGTGGGTGACCTGTGCCAGTGTTTGACTGCCCTCACAGTAAAAAAAGATTTTCCTTACATTAAAATGGAATTTTCTGTATTTCAATTTGTGCCCATTGCCTCTTGCCTGAATACCACTGAGAAAAGTTTGGCTAAGGTTTTTTTTTTGTTTTTTTTGTTTTTTTTGTTTTTTTCCCCCCCAAACTTCCTCTCCTCAGGTATTTATGCACACTTACACGACTTCACCCCCCACCCCCCACCCCCCCGCCTTTTCTTCTTGAGCCTATCCAACCTCACCTCTCTCAGCCTCTCATCATATGTCAGATGCTCCAATTTGGTGATCATCTTTGCAGCCCTGTGCTGGATTCACAGTAATAAGCAGACTACCTGCTCCTCCTTCAACATAGTTAGGGGTTCAGACTCTTGAAGCCTCAGGGTCTTGGAGGAGATAAAGTCAATCTCTTTCTTGCCATGCAGTGCTGTGCAGTGTGCTGACCTCCTCCCACATCTCCTTCACTTGGTAACACACATATTCCACCAGCACACACCTCCTGCAGGTAAGTAGTCTGCTGCCTCGGTGAGGGCCCTCAGATGGATCCTTCCTCAGCACCACAGTCTGGGTTGGAACCTGTGGTGTCACAAGGACAGTTGCTCCAGTGGTTGCTGGGGACTGCGCCCTGTGGCGGCAACACTGCTGAGCAAGTTTTTGGTGTTCTGAGAAGAACTGCTGGCCCTCTTTGATACGCCCTGCTGCTGGCTAGGTGCTGTGCAAACTGCTGTCTCTGGCTGCCTCGGCTGTGCTGTCAGGGCTGTACTCTAGGCTGTCCCCTTTCATAATGGTGAGAGTTCAACAGTCATATGAAATTCAGTATTTAATGTTTTCTACATTTTATATAGATGTTACTTCCTATTTGAAGAGCCACATGCAGATAAGCTTAACTGAGGAACCGAGTGGCAGTCCAGGTTTAGCTGTCGAATTGTTATATGGTTGGAAACTATCCAAATCTGTATTTCAGTTCCTCATTTCTAGATTTATGTCTTAGTCTATTAATACTTATAAAACATTTGGTAATAAGTGTTTGATCAGTCACATGAAAACATCTTTAGTTTGCTGAATGTTAAGAAAATTTTGTAATGGAGCTCTTGGTATTTTCTAGCATTTTACTTTTAAACAAAATTTGTGTAAAAAAAACAACAAAACATTTTTCAGTTTAGTTTTCAAAACTACCTATATAAATCTTAGTCTGGATTTTTAAGAATTTTTTCCAAATCTTTATGTAACATAACATCACAGGGAAGAAAAGGGTTTGTTGGTCTGAATTAGAAATAACTTTTAATTGTACAACTCAAAGATCATGCTTTGAAATGAGAGGAATAGTCATAAAATTCTAACTTATGTTGCTGTGCGTTGCTAAGGAAAATAAGGTTTTTCAATAAACATTGATCTATAACATTTAGCAAGTAATTGCCCAATTTGAAATTGCTTTTGCTCTGTGAACTACAAGGAAGGACAAAGACTGATTACTTGAATGCAAGCTAAATAGCACTGGTAATATAGCTGCTTTATTTTACAATACTCATTGTGGCAGAAGTAATAATATGGGTTCTTTCGTGTATCTTCCACAAATTTTTAATCTTTCGTTTTGTGAATATACACAGTTAATGCAGCCTTAGACTGCTGCAGTTTAACCTTCAGCAAATATGTACAGAAAGGATAATTCTATGAGAAAGCATTCCCTTGTGGTCTTACATTATCTGTTTTGCTTCCAGAAATCTAATTTATTACAGTAATAGCATCTCTGTTTTATATCTTGCTGTTAATTTTCATGGGAACTGGATAGGAATGACTTGTTCTAATAGCTACATTGGAGTAGCAGCCCTTTGGCAAGGATGGGACCAATTTAAAAATCATCAGTGTTAGTTCCCACACACAGGAAGGGATTACTGGGATGTTGAGTCCAGCCTCTTGTTGTTATCAGCAGCATGTCTATAATCCCGTGGAACATGGTCTCCCTTAGATGGTGGGGTTGTACTTGTACTGGAAGTTGTAAAGTAACTTTCTTGTTCCCTTTTTCCTGTAATAAGCAGAAGTAGTGAATTCTTTGGCTATTTACCTTCTGCAGTGTGCTTCGTTCAGTAGAGCTGTGCTTTATGTATATGTTCAAAGTACCTCAGAATAGTTTTTTCTTTTGCATTTTTAAGAACATATATGTATGAGGAATAATAAGTAATTTAAAACATGCTAGCTATTCATTTAATTCCTTTAGTCTCTAACTATTGTCCTCTTGGAAATGATTTGTAAAATGGGCAGCAAGGATTGTCTTCTGGCTCGTGGTCTGGGTTTTAGCCATTTTTTCAAGATGCTTCAATAGTAAGGTTTCAAATAGAAAATGCATTGGGTAAGTACCCCAAAAAAATCTTTCTAGTTCATTGTAAAGAAGTATGTTGATACCACAGTTAACAGACTTAAAAAATATTTTTAAATTTTAACTCTATTTATCAATGCTGTAACTCTGAGCAAGGATAAAACACTAAGGTAGAATGTCCTAAATAAACTGTGATCTTTAAGCTTTCTGCTTCTGCAATCTAGAAGGAATGAACAGTCCTTTCTTGTGGAACAAAACACAGCTTTGGTAGTTGCAAGTTCATTATATGATAACCAGGAATGGTATCCTTGTGTACAAGGTAGGAAAGCTGCTCTTTTGCACCCCACCCCACCCCACCCCCCCATTTCTTAACTACAACACAAAAAAGGGATTCTTCTAATTAGAGAAGTCTTAGTTTGAGCTCTTACTGTATTGCATTGCATCTTAAGAGCCAAAGAATTAAAGAAGAAGAGAATGTTAGTATTCATTAAAAAGTGATCCTCAGTGAATGTTGAGATGGGCCGTATCTTTGGAGGCTTTTGTCTGTGCTGTCTCTGATATTGGCACTCCAGAGCCCCATGTTGTCCTTGGGCTGACTGTTATGGCTCCGTCTTGTTTATCTTCTATACTCAGGCATGTACTATCCAGATGTCTCTTAAGGATCTGCTTAGTTTGCTCTAGAGTCTGGACGGCAGCTAAGCAATATACAGAATAAACAATTGAACAACAAGGACATTTGTGTAAAACAAACCCATTTGATTTGCCCAAGGAAGCCTGTATCAAAAGAACTGGATGTACTGAGTGTTCTTGGGCTGCATAGCCAGGGCTTACTTGAACAGTAACCTGATCCTATGTTGTAATTGAACATGATGGAGAACACGCCGGGATTGGAATAATCTCAATGGGTTACATGGGTGAGACTGAAAGCCTACCTAATTGCCAGTTTGCTCCATGTTTAATGCATACTACGGTAGCTTCAAAGTGGTTTAAACTGGTTGATGACATTGGCTGCTATATAATACTGCTTATTTTTTTTGAGAGGAAAGAAGGTGTGGTAATGGCGCTTTACCTAAAGATGCTATTAACCTCAAAGCAAGCGAGATTGAAATTGAGAACCTGAACTAATGTGTATTTTGTATTTTGGACATGTCAGTGGTATGTGTCGTGGTTCAGAGTAACAACCTTTTCAAAGTCGATGTAGTGTTGCTAGATAATAATTTTTCAAATCTCGAGTGTACAATTTATATGATGACTTTTGGGTTCTTCTTCAATTAATTTGCGAAAATACTAACTGTGGCCCCTTGAGTTCATTGGTTTAAGTTGTCATATGTGTGACGAAACTGAAGGTAAAGAAAGCCTTTATCGTTTTGGTGCATAAAAGCAAATTTGAAATTGGCCTTTGTTCTTTTATGCCTTCAGGTAACTTCCTACCTTTGAAATATTTATGTAGCTTACGCTCTTCAAAATGCAACATTGCGTTCCAAACTTGAAAGAAGTTAGAACTCTCAACTTATAATTTCTGACACTGCTGGGTGCAGGCAGTGATGTAGAAAATTAAATCAACACTAGGAAGTTTTCTGGAAGCTTAAATAAAATGTGCAAGCTTGAGATGTATTTTCTAATCCTATCAGAGTAACCCCATTTTTTGCAAATTGAAGCATGGAGGCTTTTTCACACCTCTGTACATATCGAAGTCTTTTGTTCGTAGTGCCTGCAGTTTAATGAACATTTAGTTTCATGCAGTGAAACCACTGACCCTTGAAGTGTGTGTGTGGGGAACAGGGACAGAATTGGGTAGCTCACTAGGAAGGCTGGAGTAGAACTGCACAAAATCAGTATGGATGTTAGTCTTTGTATGTAGTCAGAAGCTTAGTCAGCATGACCCAACTCTGGTGTTTTGGATTTTTATTGCTTTTTGTAATATTAGGCAAAGAAAATACTATGTTGCATGCAATTCATGCTACCTCATGCTACAGTATTAATGTTTTGTACATGTGGTATAATACATTTCATTTAATATTAATGTATGTTATGTGATACAGGTTTAGTCTCTACGTCAAGGTCTGTGACAAAACAACTGTATAGTGTATTCATTTTTTTAGCTGAACATGTATTATTTTGGCAATTGGTCAAAACATTTTTAAATACTTTGTAAATAATTTAACTGTATTTATTAAGGATAATTGTGTTGGGAAAATACAGGTAGGGACAGGCAGATATCCTACAAACTACTCTGCTGCTTGTTCTTTGGGGTACTGTCATGGCTGCCTTTGAGCAACTGAGATCTTTCCTGGTTTATGAGGTATCCTACCTACCACTCTTCTACTGATGAGGGTAGGTAAGCGTGGTGCTATAAACAGTAAATTTAAAAGCCAGGTGAAAAATTGTGTCATGTCTTTAAGACTCCAAGACTCCAGAACACCCACGCAGGTCCAGTTGCACGCAGTTTCAAACAAAAAGGATATAGATTCTTAATGTGAGAGCATTCCTGTAGGTTTCCAATTAAGGATCAGAATGAAAAGGATACAAACTTAATTTCAAGATGAAAATTTGCTGCAAGTTTTATATTGCCTTCTAAAGGTGATAAATCTTGGCATTTCTCACAGCTTTTTGTTTATAAGTAGTGTGGATTCTCTGGAAACTTTTGAGTGCTGGTTCTTTTGGATAGGATTGCTGGTCAGCATTTACTGTGCAGAAGATGTTGGTATTACAAACAGTATTCTTATAATGGAAAGGCTTTCATTGTTTTTGTCAAGACATTGCTTTAAAAAAGGTTAGAGCTCTGCTTTTCTTAAGCTTTTGAAGAGCTCTATAGAGCATCGCATGAACTGTTCTGTAATTACTCTTCAACATACTTATTTCTGTTTTTCTGGAAGAGAACAATTTTTGTGACTAAGATACCACAGCTTGGCCATAATGGCCTAAAACCTGGTCACTGCTTTTCTTTTGTGTGTTAAACTAAAATCTGAAATAGAGGAGGCTCAATGGATTTTAACAGATAATTGAGTGGTCATATTTAGCCTTAGTAATGGGTAGTAACAGTAATGTGGGCAAGGTGACTAGTTTGTGAATCTCTGGCTGGTGTGATTGTAGCTGATCAGTAGATTTATTGGGTCTTCTCAGAAATGAAATCATGCTTGTTTCCTAGACATCAAATGCTAGATTTTGTCCACACAGTTTTTAGCATGGTTTCCTGTGTTATAAACCAGTGATGATTCTGATAAAATGCATATTGATATACTTAAGAATCAATCCTGATAGTATTTCCTGTTCTGAAGCTTAAGATGCATTTTTGACTTTTACTCTGTGTCCTGGTTTTGGCTGGGATAGAGTTAATTGTCTTCAGTTCAGTATGAGAAGAATGTTGATAACACCCTGATGTTTTCATCAGGTTGTTGCTCAGTCGTGTTTAGACTCAGTCAAGGACTTTCTAGCTTCTCCTGCCCAGCCAGCAAGAAGGCTGGAGCGGCACAGGGAAGGTGGGAGGGGAGACACCCGGGACAGCTGACCCAAACTGGCCACAGGGATATTCCATACCATGGGATGTCATGGCCGGTGAGGTGGGGGGGAGGAGAGGTGCTCGGCTGGGGCGTCGGTCGGCAAGTGGTGAGCAATTGCACTGTGCATCACTTGTCTTGTGTATTCCAATC
>JAVKLA010000014.1:24949710-24965042 GCA_034782735.1 Sagittarius serpentarius | reverse complement strand
TTATTAGTGTCATTGTTAGTTTCTTCCTTTCTGTTCTATTAAACTGTTCTTATCTCAACCCATGAGCTTTATTTTTTTTTTTTTTTCCGATTCTCTCCCCCATCCCACTGGGTCGGGGGGAGTGAGTGAGTGAGTGTCTGCATGGTGCTGAGTTGCTGGCTGGGGTTAAACCATGACACTCTGCATCCTGCTTTAATAGAGAAGTAACATGTTAATTTTATACATATGTGACATAAAAGCCCATAAACCCTTTGATTAGAGGAGGGGGAGAAGTTGCCCTCTAACAACCATTGTATGTTGTAGATACCTTATCTGTTTCCTAACAAGCTATAGACCCTCACTGCCTACTCTTTATTTCTAGCAAAGGCAGTGTGTCTGCTCTGTAAGGCAGGACTGTCCATCAGTTTGTAAGCTCTACCTTTTCTTAACTTTATATTTCCTGATGGAAGAATTACAAGGGCCATAAACTAACTGCTTTTCGCTCAGGCTCCTCCCCATGCCATTAGCACCAGAACTACTCCCTCTCTGTGCAAAAAACCTCAGAGCTTGGGAGTGTGATCAATTAATTTTAAGGTAATCTTGCCACTAAGAGTGAAACTGCATAACTAATAAAATTCTTCATTTTCTTGAATAAGTGCCTGTAGTGGCCGACCTTTTAGCGAAGTATTGAGTGTAGCTGTGTATAACACAAAGACATTGAGGAACGGGTTGGCGATTGGGGGAGTGCACAGATGTTTACTGGGAATCTAAGAGGTGGTTAGAGAATGGCTTAGCAGTGTTTACACAAAGATAGTTGGAGTGAGGGGAGTTTGGGACTAGTGTAAATGCAGAGGACCGAAGAAAGAGCCTCCACCAGTTGTTAGGGCTGGTGAAAGAGATCAAAGGTAAAAATCAATCTGCTTATCTTAAAGGTAGGACATGTCTTGTTAAGCCACCCTCTAGTGAGAATGCTGCATTCACACAGATTTATTTGCTTGATTATGTAAGCTCTTACCTTCCAAATTGACTTATAGTACTTCTCATTACAGCTATGCTTTGCTGTTGGCATTGTCATTTGCTTTAGCAGTTACTTTTTGTCTTTTAGCTACTCTCTCCATTTTTTTATGAAGTAATGTCATAATTGTAAAGCCTTTTTCTATGTGCGGTTAGTTTAGCTTAGAGGCGCACAGGTCCTTTGAAATTCTATAAGTAATGAATTTCAGTTTAGTAAGACAAAGATAGCACAAATGTTTTGTGATAGAAAACAGTACCATAGGATTCTAGAGCTAGTCTGTTCATGTACTTGTCTCCAATTTAAGGAGTATCAGTTTGAAGTATTATAGTTGCATTTTTGCCCTCAGTAGTTATTTCTGGCATGTGCTAAAATCATAAATAGGTAAACTATATATAGTTGTTCCCCTCCTTGCCTTTCTTTTTCCTGTTTTTATCTGGGTCACTGTGGGACTGTTGAAGCAAATGTGATGGTCGGAGGGTTTTGTTGTGTTCCGAAAGGTGTGGTGTGTACTGAGGTGCAATGCAGCCTTCCTAAATGGCGCTGGTGCAAGTGATTCAGTGATGCTTGGCATTACAGTGGACCTGTAATGTGCATTTTGCTTTTATTGGTGTGTTTTCTTTTGCCTTGCTCTGCTTGTCTGTTTTGCTGCACTGGTGTGTTGGGTGACACAAGCACTTTCAGCCAGTGACGCAAAATATGCAAGAGTGATGCTAGACCAGGAGAGAACTGGCAAAGTATGGGATTCAGCTTGTGGATTATAGTAGTTGAAGATCTAGTCAGTACATTCAGCGGAATCTGGATAGAGAGTTACTCAGCTGGCTGGATAAAGGCTTCAACTTTAGGGTGGGCTGAAACTCTGCAGTTTACCCTAGCTGTGCTGACTAGATCTCCACTGACTGTAGTGGGAGCTTTGACTCTTCACTCACACAGATGTCTATCCTTGGGTGCTTTAAGATGGAAGTTGAATCCAGCTCCAGGTGTCTTGTATTGACCCTGAGGATTTCGTTTTTGTTGGTGGGAGCAACAAAAAATACTGTTATACGCTTGTGAGTATATGCTACATCTGTACTGTCTTCGCTCTAACAGTATCCACGCTCTGACATGCGCACCAGTGCCTGCTAGTTAGAGATCACATTTACAAACCCGGTTAGTTGGCTTTTTAGGAGTTTTATTGTCAAAGTTATCTTCCCTTTTGAAGGTTTATCAGAGCCTGATAAGATCGGTACAGAAAACAGTGCCCCATAGCACTGTTTGATGCTCTGACACTGTATGTTGTTACTAATTTAGCTGTATTTGCTGAACTGTCTTCCACGTGGTGATGTATGAGCTTCACCCTCTTAATTGCTCTAGAATTTAGTCTGTGCATATGGAAAACAGGCTGATGCTGAGTTTCTGTGGCCAACACTTGTGTATAATTCTGTTCCTCAGAAGTAAAGGTAAACTCATCTTGTAATTGGAATGGTTAAATTTGTTTATATAGCTCCCAACAGACTATAATTGTGGGTGCTGCATTATTTTCAGCTATTCCTGACTATGAGGCAGTTATAGGCAGCTTTTCCAGGCACAACTGTGGCCAGTGGTTTCTTGATGTGCAAAGCTAAGCTACACAGCAGAAAAAAAAAATCAATGTGAATACATCCAGAAAATTCAAGTGGTTTACCAGCCAACATTGGTAGACTTCTAAAGTGTGTTTTCAGAGGCAAGATACAGCTGCTCAGTGTGATTTTTGCCTCTAACCTTTCTGTTACTAGTTTTGATCTTGGCAGGATTACAGAGCCCCTGGCATACAGGGGCCCCAGACAGTGCCAGTCAGTTATGCCCTTGTCCCTCTGGGAGAGGGAATTCATGCTGAGCTCTGCATTTGGTAGGAGCTGGAAACTGAAAATTGCTTCCTCTTTGAAGCAGTGGGTTGCTCCTCTGAAAGCTGTTGTGGCAGGGCATAATGCTTTGGCAAAGTATCTGGGAGATGCCAGTTGGTACCTGCCAGTCAGCTATCTTTTTTAATTTTAAAGTGTTGGCTGGGCTAATATGCTATTTGAGACTTTTGGTCATGTGTTAATTATATCTCAGGAAGATGGCCAAATACTTGTAAATGAAGTTTGCAGGTTTTTTTAGGAGGAAACTGTCTAAAGTAGATTATCTGACTAGGCTTTAGCTGAATATAAGCACATATAAGTGGAAACATTCTGGTATTTTCTTATTCTAAGGAAAATACTTAACTTATAAAACTTGTAAGGTACTTCTGGGTTATGTTGGTATTACAGGCTAGAACAATAATTGAAGAACTGAATCTGAAAACCTATACATTATGTATGCTGATCTCTTGAGGTAAAAAGTCCTGATTGCGATCACATTGGTACTCACTTTTACATCTGCTGAAATATATATTAAAATATTTCTATTTTTGTTTTATCATTTATTTAACTTGAGCATTCTACATTTTTTTGTTTTATATGCTTTCAGTTTCTCTGAAACTAGACCAGTTGTCATGAAAATAGATTGTTGGACTAGTGTGCTGCCTGTTTTTGGCTTAAACAGGTGTAGGTAACCAGAGTACTCCCAAGGTTCTGCATGCAAATGAAAGGCCACTTCTTTCTTTTCTTAACATTTATTGTCTGTATATGCGCAGCATCTGGAAAAGTCAGTGCTGCTCTATTAGAAAATGGCTTGAAGTGTATTTTATTTTTTTCATGTTGAAATTGTTCCCTCTTCCCCTTAAGAACATTATCTAGACAATTAATCTCAAGATTTTGTTTGTTGTTGTTGATCTTCAGCAGTAAGATGTAAGGTCTTTGACTTCCTGTATGTCTCAGCTCTCAGTACTTTACTGATGCAAACTGCCAACACAAAGCACTGGGTTCTACGCTTTCTGTAGTTGAGTTACTCGCAACCATTTACTTTTCTGAGCTTTCAAACCAGAGAAGAAATGCAGGAAAATGGAATAACTTTTCTGTTATTTTACTAGTTTTACTATTATTCTTATTACATTTACTTTTACATTCCTCATATTAAATGAGGTAAAATGTTCTCCATTTTTGATCGGGAAGAGGGAAATGTAAAAGTAACACTTAATCCAATTAATGTATTTTCCTGCTCTGATTCATTGTGATGACTTTGAGCATCTGGTAGTAACTGAGCATGAGCTGCTTAGTCACAGAAACCCAGTTCCCATTATTTCTGCTCATTGAAGGGAATAAATGAATTACCAGACACTAATCTTTGGGTAATTGCTCGCTGAGCAGGATGTCTTAGCTTTTAAAGAAATTAGTTTTGTAAGTTTATAGAACTGTCAAAACTAGTGAACTATTTAAAAAGGTTAACCATAAATGAACAGAAGCTGAGCTTTCAGTTTTTTATTCATAACTATTGCAGTTGAACCTTGCAGTATACAGAGTACGTGGAGGTAGATACTATCTTTCCCCTTACAAGTTATACTAAAAGTTATCAAGTGAAGTTTAAGCTGAAGACCGAAATTTGTGTCAGTGTTTCTGGCAGTACAGAGTTAGGACGTATGTGGAATAAGATACAGTATATATTGCTGTTTTGAATGACCAAACCATTTTGGGTTTGAAGTAACTCATCGTCATTTTTGTTTGGTCTTCTAATTCAGACATAGAGGAAGGGGTGTGCTTTTTAGCTCTAGACAGTCCACCCTGTAACATTACATCATGCGTGTAACTTTCCCGCTTCTCCTTTATTTGACATAACTTAGGCTAGCTTTCAAAATCCTTTTTGTTCTTGATTACTGGGTGGACTTGTGATTTATGTCTTTAAGGTACTGGTATTTGAAAGTTATGTTTCTTGTTACTGGTGGTCATCACTCCTTTGCGTTTGGAGAGCAGCATGAAAGAGGGTGTTAGGAGTTACTATTCATAGCTCCTATTTGGTAGCCTTAGGCCACCGTTACTGCTTTGACCTCACTGGATTCTTTTACTTTGTCTAGAAGCAGACTTCCTCCCCCACACATGCATCTGGAAGCATTCAGGGCCCCAAAATAATTAGATAACCAAGCCTCAAATCCACCTAAAAATTTAGTCTATTAGAATACAATGCATGTTAATTTATTTTCAGCATCTTGTATTTGCAGGATAACTAAGGAGTAATTTAAGTGGTTCCTGGATCTTTCTGAACAGATGGGTACTTTCTGTCTCTGTAGATTGTTGCTATGGCCAGTTTATACATTTTTGAGGCTATAAAAATCTGTATTTGCCTCTGTCAAATTCCTATTTTGCAGCTGGTCTTTACAAATAACAGGATATATTCCTTCCGATTCTCTTACACGATATATTACAATGTTTATTACATTACATCTTTGATCAAAATTCCACAGGGATTCTGGCAAAGGGATAACAATACCCTGGTTAACTCGGATTAAATACTGTGATTGGAAGTAATTGTTCCATGCAGTATGTTTCTGCCTGTCACTGAGAACTGGACTTCTTTCCTGTAGACAGTCTCTTCATTGCCGCATCTCTGCTTGAAACTTCCTCAATTTAAAGAAGTAGGCTTTACTTAATATCCTTCCATTTATTTTAACTACTGTCAAAATATCAGGATATAGCAGACTTGCCATATAAGGGCACTATTATTAATATCCTTTAAGGACAAAGTGATCTCAGTTAGTCATGCTTGACTTATATTTAGAATTGTCACAGAATTTCATGTTAATACTGCTGTAAATTAGTCTTTAGCATGCCATTTTAAATATAGGGAAAAAATCATACTGAATCTTCACAGACTTCATCTGGTTAAATTTGTTTGTGCATCAAGAAGTCAAATGCTTGTATACCCTCAGGACTAAAGCGATATTCTCCACAGTCTTAAATACATTCTAGTTACAGATACATCATTAGTGTTGGAGGTAGGTCTAGCTATGCTTTTGAAACCACTTTTCCTTAGACCTAGTCATGGTCAGACCTTCAGCTGAGTGGATCTGTTTTTTTTTTTTAGTGTTCTTAGCAAACTAAGAGGTGGTACGTGTATGCGTATTTTCCTCTCCAGAGACAGGTTGTGGCAAGCACTTCTGCTCCCACCACCCCGGGTGGAAAGGGTGCTAATGGCTCTGTGTGACTTCCAAAGGCTACTGAGAATGCTCGCAGTAATCGGGGGAGCAGGAGGAGAGTGGGCATGGAGGCTTCGGAGCACTCCTCAACAGTCAGCGTTCAAGATACCGCGGCTTGGTAACAGTAGAAGTGTAAAAGGTATGTAGAGTCACAGATACTTGCTGCAAATATGTAATATTTTATTCTTAACACACGAACAGAAAACAGCATTTCCTTTTGCACACAGGAACTTCTGTTTCTGAATGCACACACATGTACATTTTTAGGGGAGTATAAAAGCAGAATCAAACACAGCCTGCTGTTTTCAGATTTGTTTCTGCCATAACACAGCTTCAGTGTTTTGTTCATAAAACCTGTACACAGTGGAAATATATTAAGGGAAAGAGGTCAATATTATTAAATGTGTTTGTCATTGGAGATCTGAATTTTGATATTAATATTGATGGGAGTAATAAAAATGAGATTTGTTCAAAACCTATTTGAATAGGCTGATAGAAAATACAGAGGTATGTGATTTCAAATTTATGGGTCTCCTGTACCATGCACATGCAGCTGTTGTGTGCAAAACAGAAAATAGCTTATTCTTGGCATTTTTCAGTAGTTAAGGGTGGCACACCGTGCACAGCTTATCAGAAGCAAATGGAATTATGTTACTTTTTTCCCAATGTTGTCCTTGAGTTTGTAAGTACTTTACTGTTTTGCTTTCCTGGACTACTGCTAATAGTTACTTGATTTGGTATTTCCTAATGTCTTTTTATTGCTACTTTGGAGTTAACTAGAATTGCTTTATACCTTTCTTGAACACTGAAAGTTGGCTCAGCCTTTGAATTTTTCAAGAAGTTAGTGTATGCAAAAGAAGCTATACATATATATAGCATTTGGCATGTTTTAGTTTAATAAAACAAAATGCTTGTGTGGTAGACTAGAGCATTTGCTTGGCACTATAGTATAAATGTAGATGTAGGTCCTGAAATTGCAAACTTAGATATAAACCAGCTATTTAAACTGTTGGATTGCAGAAAGGTTTCCTAATGAGACTGCAAACATGATGTGCAGTGTAAATGACTGCTGTTCTTGCTGATGCTGGGATTCACTTTCCAAGTTTTTTCTTCTCTAGTAAGGTAAAGTTTTATTGGGTCCACATACTCTTTGATGAACAGTTTATTTTGGTTCGTCTTTACCATGCTTCTCTTAACTTTCCAGTAGTGTATATGAATGTTTTGTCTTGACTATTAACATGTCCTAGGTTTTTTACATAGCTGTTAATGGAATTAGCATTGGTTTATTAATAACATAACTGTTTTGGATTACTGTGCAAGACAGAAGTCAGATTTCTTAGAACTTCCATTCACATGTTCTCAGGGTTCCAAGACCTTAGCTGTTAAAATGCTCGAGTCACAATTTGTTCTCATCCAAACTTTAACTTTTGAATGCAAACCGAGGGGGTTGGACTGGATGACCTTTGATGGTCCCTTCCAACCCAAGCCATTCTATGGTTCTATGAACATGGCATCATACGAAGCAGTGGAAGCTGTTACTTTGGACAAAAATGGTTGCATACATCCCTGACCATGTGATTTACTATTTTTATGGGATTTGAATTGTTGTGACTAACAAGTGGTTAAATTGTGTCAGTGTGCTCAGTGGCATGACTATGGTTGAGAAAATAAACAATCTTGGTGTTAAACCTGATCATGAAGCTTTTTGAATAATTGAATTCAACTTTTATCTATTTAAAGTAGCATCTTCAGTGGTATGATAACTCTTCCAAAGAGAATCAGGAGCTGCTGACAGAAATATGTAAAACTCTCTAATTTTCTGGCAGAAATATGATGATTAACATTGATGTTTTATTTACAGTTACCAGGTTGAGCCACTCAGGAACAAACCTCTAGGGTAAACTAAGGAATGTTTCATTTATCAAAAAATATGGTTATTATTTCAGTTGTGTCTCCCTATTTGTATTTGGTAGCTATGGGGAAGAGAATCTTACTGCATAAGAACATTCCAAACTCTGAATTTATAATGCTGTGCTTGCATGGACCCTCCTATTAATTGCAAAAAAGATCTATGACCTTTCCTTTCAAGTGCCCTGGCAGGAGATTTTAGAGGAAGTAGCCCTGCTTGTGAAACTTGTTCTAGCTGTGGTGTCTGTATTCACAGAATCATAGAATAATTAAGGCTGGATAGGATCTCTGGTGACCATCTTGTTCAACCCCCTGTTCAGTGGAAGTTCAGTCAGATCAGATTACTCAGGGCCTTGTCCAGTCTAGTTCAGGTAGTATACTATTGCTCTGGGTAACATGTACCAATGTTTGACCACCCTCATGGTCAAAAATCCCAAGTTCCATCTTGTCTTCTGCCTCTTGTGCTATAGCTGTGCACCTTTGAGCAGTGTGGTTCTGTCTTCTCTGTCTTTTAGGTAGTTGTAGACAACAATAAGGCCTGCACTGCTTCTGCCTCCCACGCCTTTTCTTAAGGCTGAATAAACCCAATTCTCCCAGTCTTTCCTCCTGTATTGGGTGCCCCAGCCCTCAGTCATCTTGGTGGCATTCTGCATTCACTCCAATATGTCAATGTCTCTCTTGTTCTGGGGAGCAGAAGACTCAGTGCAGCTCCAGACACAGTCTTGTGAAAGTGGAAGGCCCTCAGCCTGCTGGCAGTGCTCCTGCTGATGCAACCTGGAATGCAGTCAGTTTTTGTTGCTGAAGTGCACACTGCTGACTCAAATTCAGCTTGTGTCCATGAGATCCCCCATGTTGCTTTCTGCAAATTTGCTTTCTAAGCAATTGACCTGCAGCCTGTACTGGCTCCTGTAGCTTTTCATCCTGGGTGCAAGACTTTACATTTGCCTTTGAATTCCTTCTGGTTCCTGTTGGCCCATTTCTCAGCATGTTGAGGTTCCTGCATATCGGGGCCCTGCCCTTCAGCATGCCAGTCACTCCTCCCAATGTGGTATCGTCAAGACTTGCTGCATGTGAAATCTTTCTTTTCATCCATATTATCTGTTGTAAAAAAAAAGTATGGCTTTAATGATTAATAAAAGACTGTAACACTACATGTTGCATGACTGTGGATCATGCACGAGCAAATAGAATTACGTAAAAATAATAGGTCACACTTTGAATTGATCTAAGCCAATGTTCTGTATCCAATACTAGTTTACTGATGCTTACAGACTTAAAAAGTAGTCCTTCCTGCTATATACCTTCTTCTCTTTGGCTAGTCACTGGTTTTTGGACTTGGAGAGACAGAGAAGCCCACCCTGTATCAGTTGCTTTTTTCAGAGTCACTTAATACCTGTGGACTTCAGAACACTCAGATGTAGAGGAGGCACAGTTGAATTTATTTTCTTAACATAATTCATACTTCCTTGTGTTCTAAATGTGCTTTCTGATAACTTTGGGAATCCGATCCCATTTTTGTTTTATGAGAAATTAAAAAAAAAAATCACCCTCTTATATCATCCGTATATATTCTCTATCTAAAACCAACCAAACAAAACACAAACCACTCCCACAAACCAAACTGACCCTCAAAAAACCCAACCAAACTAAAAACCACCCTTCAGCTGCAGTCACCTGAGTTCTGTTTTAAGACAAGGAGCTTTGTCCCTTCAGCCCTTCTCCCTTTCCAGGTGATTTGTTAATATTACCAAACAGGGAGGGGACTCAATGTGGATTCTTTCTGGATGGTGCTGGTAGCTGCTCTCTGTATGCTAATTTGAACTCTTCTTGTTTCTTTTAGCCAGTTTATTCATACCTCTGAATTTTTTCCTCTCATCCAATGGAAACTTTGTTTTTTTTTTTTAAGAATCTTTTGTGATGGATGAACCCTTTGTTGAAAGCTGTAAGAAGATCATCAGGGTGTTATTTTGAATGGCCTGTTATTTTAGCATATCCAGGTAATTCTCAGGAAGTGTTTATATCTAAATACTGTTTTAAATCTTTTTATTCAAAACATGTTTAACCACATGATTCATGATTGCTTGATGAATGATAAGTACTTAAAGATGCTTTTAAATGTGCAAAGGGTCATGATATTCAGCCACTTGAAGAGGCCTTTTATCAGAGGAGACCTCCTCATTGTGGTGAAGTGCTTTCTAGATTAAAATTTTGATGAGGGAGAAGAGAATCCTCCTTAAAAAAAAGAAAATAAACTTTGTAAAAGACAACTTTCACTCTTTCATGAAAGTTTTATTCTAGTTTCTTAACAAAATGCAGAAAACATACTTAAATACAATTTCTCAAATAATTTACTGAAGTGTCTTTGTTCTTCTAGAGGATTAGTTTTTAAAACAGTTCCTAGTTTTATCTCCACTATGTGGAAGTGCTGGGTTTTTTTTTTTTTCCTCAAGAACAAAGTGTTTTTTCTATCCCTATCTTTTAGGTTTTTTTAATACTTTTATTGTATTTGGCTATATTAAAGCTATGAAAAGGGTAAGTGTTCTTCATGAAGCACCTACCAGCCTGCACCTAGAGGATATTTAGTTCTGATTGTCCGGAAAACTATTATTTATGGTCACCAATACTGAAGTGTATGGCATCATCTGTTTGCCTTGGCAGGTTTATGGGAAGATACTCTTTGACTGCGGGGTGCGGGGCAAGGGAGAAAGATACTCTCATATCTTCTTCCTTGCAGGCTTTTCAAGAGCAGGAATGACTCTGACAGTAGCCATCTTGAATATAAGAAACTTTAGTGAATTTGTCCTCTGTCTTCTAAGGGGCTGTCCCTAGTTGCATTTACCAAAGGAAGATAAATACTTAAAAATAACAGTGCTTTTTTGAGTCTTTTTATTTTCAAGGTTCTGTAAGTTCTCCTATGAAGTCTGTAATATTCTTAAGAGTAAACTGGTTGTAGAACTACCAGAATCCTTTGTTTTCATTATTGGATACGTTAGTAAGTTGTGTGGTTGGTTTTTTGTTTTTTTTTGTTTTTTTTTTTTTTAAATTGAGTCACTTCAGAGATCCTGAAAGTAAAACCATTGCCTCAAGCTAAGCATGGTGTTGGCAGGAGCTATGTAAACTTGTTTGTGTAGCTTTTGCCAAAGAACCTCATTCTTGACCTGAAATATCCCTGCTCTTTCCAGCTGTGAGCTCCATGAACAAACACTATGAATTTTGACAAGCTGATCATTATTCATGCAGAATAATTTATTAGATCAAATTCCTGTCCTAATTAGTTTCTCTTTGTTTTTTAACAAGCTTTACTTTGTTTTTGTTTTCGCGTGTTTTCTTAACAAGTCTTACTTTTTGCCAATTTCATTGGGTTGAGTAGGTAATCCTATGAAATGACTGAAGGATGCAAGTGATGTGATGTTGCATTATCTAGCTTAAGTGGAAGGCACCACATGTAAGTTACTGTCTAAGAGGGTATTGAAATGCAATGTCAGTGTATTGGTGTATGGAATTGTCTGAATTGGTCTTTAAATTGAAGTTCATAAGCCAGGGATACCCAGGGAGAGAATTAATTACATTGAAGTGTTAAAAGAATGTTGAGTTTGGAGTGGTTTGGCATTTAAATTACTGTACAGTTTTTTCACAATGAACTAGTGTTACGCTGTTTAGGAAAGCAGGAATTTTTCCTGCAACCAGATCTTCCTCCCAGTCAAATAGTGGGAAATGTTGAGTCAGACATAAAATGGTATGTACTAAGGCTAGTATGTGTGATTCCTTAATGCCTGGATTATATGTGGATGGATGTTATGGACTGTTTCCTTTGTTGCTATAGTATCAATTTTTTCCTCTTACCTGTTCCATTCATCCCCCTCCATTTGAGTGATGAATAACATTGTAGCAAACTCATTGTGAGCACTTGGAGGATGGGGAGATTAAAACAAACCAAAAACTCACAAAAAAACCTCTCACACTTCCACACACTCAACACAGCCATACCCACATACTCAGGAGCATAGAGACACAAGTATCAAAGTAGTCTGTCAAGCAACCAGACCACACAGATGAATGTGTCAAAGTGGTCTTGCTAGAAATCCTCCTAATGAAATGAGCGATGAGAGATTCCTGCTATCATACCCTCATGTCTTCTCAGTTCTTCTTAGGTCAGCAGCTGTGTGCTGAATTTGGATGTGACTTTTAAACCCTATAGGAGCTGACAGGGGTGAGGATATCTTCATCCTGTTCCACCTCTGAGTCATTAGGATTTACTCAGTCTTTTGTGTCCCTGCCTTGGCTATTTTACAGCTTAAATCCTGTTATTTATCTTCTCATCATTATCTCTTTTTAATGACTGAAGTCTATGGTTTGTCCCTTGTTCTAGTGTAAATGTAGTCCTTGTTTTACTGATTTGGGTATTTTGAGGACCTGATATGTAGCTGTACTGTGATCTTTGATCTGCTTATCTAGGTGTCATCAACACATGCTGTTCTTAAAGGCCTTTCTTCTGCCATTCTTTCTGGTGTTTCCATACCCAGGGGTTCCCATTCACTGTCCAATCATTATCAGTCTTAATGTTTCCATTATAAAATGTCTCTACATTTGTACAAAAAGGGAGAGAACAGCTGCCTCTGTTTTCACGTTAGCAGCTCTTAATCTGTTACTACCCCTTAAACTACCAAAATGTGCTTATCAGACCTATTGTCTGCATTGTTATTAAAATTACTCACTTCTTGACAATGTAACTTCAGCTGCCCATTCTTGTATGGGGCTTCAGTTTGTTTGCTAGAATCTTTTTGTTCCTATCCTGTCATCCAAGAAATCTCTCTAGTCTTCCTTTTCTCCCTTTTCTTGCTTTTTTACCTTGCTGGTGCCAGAGGAAACGCAGGACTCTGCTGTCACCCCAGTTTTAGCTGTTGGGGCTTATCAGTTTAATCCTTTTGTTGTTCTTGGTATTGCAGCCTCTTGTCTTGTTCATACATGCAGATTTACCCATCCTCAAATCCTATTAACCTGCTCAATACCTTGCAATTTCTCTGCACCTTAGCCTCCTGATACATTTCCTCTCATGGGCTGAGTATGCATTCCTTGCACAGTAAACCTTGTCTTGTTTTCCCCAAAAGAAACTCTCTGAAGAGCAGCCACCTTCTTCTGGAAATGGATTCCTAGAGGACTGGTGGGGTTGTTGTTGCCAGGTTTGAACTGCAAAGGGCTCCTCATTACTGCTGATTTCTTCCTTCTTTGGCATCCAGTGCTTTTTGCTAAATAAATCACAAGCTTTCTGCACTCCAGTCTACAGGGTGAACTGAAAGGAAGCAGGCCTTGCTGATTCTGTTTCCTTTGGGCTGGCTAGGGTATGCTGACTGTTAACGCTTTTTGTTTTTCTTCAAAGCACTTCAGCTAAAGGAACACTCACAGTATACTTTAGTTTTTGATAATTTCAGAATAATTGAAAAATAGATTCCTTTGCTGTTCACACTCTCAATAAGTACTTGTGCAGTCTGTTGGAATGAATTTTTTATTTGCAGTGTTGCTTGAAAGCTCTTCTAAACTGTATTCACAGGCAGTGAATTCAAGTTTTTTGATTTTGCTTTTTGATTGCACTTGCTGGTATCTCTTTTGAGAGAATCTTTCCAGTAACTTTTGTCTAATGCTGGGTTTATACCATATTATGCAGTCAAGGTGTGAAGTGCAGCAAATTTCCATATTTCTCATTAGAAATCAGTACATGGAAGTCTGTTATTTTTTCCATAAAGATAGATGGTCTTTGCTATCTTGGTTCTTCTTGAATGCTTTGGCTGGTGTAGTTTAGGGCAGCTGCTAAGTTCCCTAATTTGTATTCTAGCTGCTGCGAGGAGAGTGTTCTGTCCTAGCAACTCTTCTTACGGTTTGAGAGTCCTTGGGAGGAAGTGCAATGCTTCCCGGAGGTTTTATTTATGTTAGAGAAATACCAGTAAGTACTCTTGTCAATATAAAAGTTGCTCGTGAATTTAACTGACATGTTACTGTAAAAGTTGGTCATAAAAGAACCCCCTAAGACTTGTCTTTAAGTTTTAGAAGGCAGGCATTCTTTATTGCAGCGCTGGATGCACGGGGGATAATTCCTTCTAGTGTGAATATCAAAACTTAAAGCAGTACCTGATATTTGTTACAATTCCTGCAATAATCATGCATATTCATTCTATTTCCTGGAACTAATTATAATATATGCATCTTCATTATGCATGCTTAATAAAATGACTCTGTGGTCTTTTGGGGGTCTTTAGTGGCAGTCCATAGTCTTCCTCACAGTGTCCACTTGATGAACTCCAACATTACACATGCTCAGTCCTTACAAAGTTGCTTTATGGACCATTAATTAGTTCTGACTAACTCAAGCCCACAAGTCCTCCTTACTTAGACAATAACTTTAGGCTTATCTGTCGCTAGGCACCCTGTTATCTACTGCTTAGCCTTTAAACAATGACTCCCATCCCTGTAAGTGCATCAGGCAGTGACTCCTGTCTTCCTGTTTCTGTAAGTACATCAGACAGTGACTTCTGGTTTTTTTTGCAAGTACATCTTATCTTGCCTGAGGAAGACCACAAATTTCTTTATTTACAGTATTTACTGTATTTACAGTTTTGCTTACAACAGAAGTAATCGTTCTTGTACAACAAGTGCAACTTCTTGAAAATACAAGCTTGGACCAGAAGGGAAGGACTAGTGTACTTTAAATAGAACTGTAGGTGTTGTGGTGTTTTTTTTTCCCTTTTAGTTAAGTGTTTGGGAAAATAATCAGGCCACACCTGACAGCCTGAGAGAGGTGAGGCTGCTGTAGCTTTGTGTCCCTGGTGTAACCAGCAGTGAGGCTGAGAATGTATTTCCAGTAGGCACACTCACGTGGAGTGCACATCTACACTGCGTGTACATGTGTATACATGGCTAGCCACACAGATAAACTGACTCTCACATAACACACATGAACACAGCACTAGTGGCCTCATCTTCCTCCCCTAGCTGAACAGAATGGAGGTCTGCTAGTGAGAATATGTGTGTGTATATGTATTTATGTCTGTCTATAATATATGTATACAAGTTTGCAATGTGGATCCCTTCAGGTGCTGGGCTCAGACACTCAGATATGCACACAGATGGAAAGTCCCTTGCCTGGGAAAAGGTTAGAAAGGAATTTAGCAAGAAGGCTGCACTGATCAAGTAAGTGCAGAGCATGGCCAGACAAGCATACCAACCAGCAAACTATTTACATGGACTGATCCTGTTTATCATCTTATCCTTTTTTCCCCGCACTTGTTCCTCCCCAGACCACATAAATCCCTCCCTGTTTCCTCCCCGAACATCTCGTAATAAGTTCTGTGGGATCCTTGAACGCTTTCCTCCCTG